>CM046440.1:15380730-15601272 GCA_025506505.1 Flaveria sonorensis | reverse complement strand
TACCGTAGCTAATGCGGATGAACAATTTTTGTCCGCATTAGTTTACTTGTACAAAAAACAGTTACCCGCATTGGTTAAATTGACAGGGTTAAATGACAATCCAAACAATGCACTTACCCGCATTAAATTTTGTACTTGTCAAAAATTAACGTTTTTGCAGTGGCTGAATTTGATTGGTTTGTACAGCTGCTTCTGATTTTATGAAGATGAGTATGCATTTTTGTTGTTTTATGAAGATTTTACAGATTCAGAGATTGTCAATTCTTGCTTGGATTGTCATGTATCTTTGATGTGACACAGATTCCCGACTTGACTGATTTTGGAGCATATGCATCTTCTGAAGCTGATTATGGGGTAATTTCCATACAGACATAATCAATTTGACAAAGTTGTCAATTATGTTTGCAAATTTCATGTTTTTGTAAATATTTCCTTTAAAATTTTATTACTCCCCCTAAAGTTTATATCCATGCGGGATAAAAACTTTAAATAAAATTATAAATTTTAGGACAATATTTCTGAATTATTTAATTGTTTTGCACTTTGTTTGAAATTTTGGGATCATAACAATCTTATCTTTATAAGTGCAAGTTGTCATGAACTTATTGATTGAACGTATGTTTGTCCTCTTAAACTCATGCTTGGTCAATATTGTAATGCATGTGATTTTATAATCTTTTGATTTAATAAAACATTCAACATGAACCTCACACTCATAAGCATAGCAAGATTAACTATCCTCATGTACTGTATGGTAGAAATTTTCACAACTTTCAATACCTGGTCATTTAAGTTATGAAACCTCATTCATTTTGGTAATGGGGATCCACTTTGGGATTCTTTTACCTGATCCTTATTTTGTTTGATCCTCATTGGGATTCTTTTTGCTCTTCACTTTGGAAGGTGATCCACTTTGGGATTCTTTTTGTTATATTCTGTTTTATTTGTCACCCGTATTGGATGTGTTCCTTATTGGGAATCTTTTTGGATCTAGACATCAGCACTACGTGCTTGTTTCCCCAGGTCTTTGCTCAGCAAAACAAAGGATGTGAATGAGATTCATAAGGTATCATGACCTGGTGTGTTTAGGTTACTACATATATATACACTTGGATAGGTCAGATACTTACATGCTCTTGAGATAATGCATTCACATTTGAATGTGATCTTTAGTTTATCACAGCATTTATCTTCTGTTCCAAGTTAAGCCTACCCACATATCAGCTAAGTCATGTCAGTCTTTCAAGATATTGAATTAAGCACAGTGAATAATATAACAGTTGTAATTATATCATTTCCATAAGAAGTACAAATCAAGGACTTCAACAAAAATTGATTTCTTTTTGTAATTTTGAGATTTTTTTTGATGCTTTTGTAAATTTTTGAATTTTTTTTTGATTACTCAAGGTTAATCATTCCGATTGATTGGACTAAGAATTCAAACCGGCTTGGGTCAAATGCCTTAGTAAACAAATCAGCTAGCTGATTGTCTATGTTAACCTGAATCAGCTTGATTAAACCTTTTTCAGCACAGTCTCTCAAAAAGTGATATCTGATTTCAATATGTTTTGTTTTTGAGTGCTGAACTGGATTGTTTGTTATGAAGACTGCAACAGTGTTGTCAATATGAATTGGTGTGTGCAAGAAATTGAAACCATAATCAAGCATCTGGTTTTGAATCTAGAGAACTTGAGAGCAACAAGCTGATGCTGCTATGTACTCAGCTTCAGCTGTCGATACAGAAACATTAGTCTGTTTCTTGCACTGCCATGACACCAGTCTGGGACCAAGAAATTGACAACCGCCAGATGTGGATTTTCTATTGAAATTGCATCCCCCGTAGTCACTGTCGGTGTATGCATAGAGATTGAAGTCTCCATCCTTTGGATACCATAGTCCAAGAGCAGGTTTGCCCTTAAGATATCTGAATATCCTCTTAACTACATACACGTGAGATTCCTTGGGATCTGCTTGATACCTGGCATATACACAAACAGCAAACATAACATCAGGTCTACTGGCTGTTAAATACATAAGTGAACCAATCATGGATCGATAAAGAGTCTGATCCACAGATTTGCCATCTGTGTCTGGGCCAATCTTCACTTTTGTATCAACAGGTGTCTGCATCCCCCGTAGTCACTGTCGGTGTATGCATAGAGATTGAAGTCTCCATCCTTTGGATACCATAGTCCAAGAGCAGGTTTGCCCTTAAGATATCTGAATATCCTCTTAACTACATTCACGTGAGATTCCTTGGATTTGCTTGATACCTGGCATATACACAAACACAAACATAACATCAGGTCTACTGGCTGTTAAATACATAAGTGAACAATCATGGATCGATAAAGAGTCTGATCCATAGATTTGCCATCTGTGTCTGGGCCAATCTTCACTTTTGTATCAACAGGTGTTCTGATGGACTGACAGTCTGCAAAGTGAAACTTCTTCAACATTGATTCCACATATTTTGACTGGTTGATGAAGAGTCCACTGGATGTTTGTTGTACTTGAAGACCTAGGAAGAATGTGAGTTCTCCCATAGCACTCATCTGAAATTTTGAATGCATAGGATCTTCAAAGTCATTATAGAGTTGTTTGTTGGTGGAGCTAAATATGATATCATCCACATAAATCTGGATAAGCAGCATCTCATTCCCTTTTCTCTTTCTGAATAAAGTCCGGTCAATCTTCCCTCTTTCATAACCATGGTCAAGAAGAAAGGATGACAGAGTCTCATACCATTTTCGAGGGGCTTGATGTAAGCCATACAAAGCTTTATCAAGCTTGTATACCCTGTGAGGGAAATCAGGATCCTCAAAGCTTGGAGGTTGACTCACGTAGACTTCTTCACAGATCTTTCCATACAAAAATGCACACTTTACATCCATTTGATAAACTATGAATTTCATGGATGCAGAGTACATAAGAAAGAGTCGTATGGCTTCTAATCTAGCAACAGGAGCAAACACCTCATCATAATCTATTCCTTCTTCTTATGTATAGCCCTGTGCTACCAATCTTGCTTTGTTTCTGATGATGATCCCACTGTCATCTGTCTTGTTTCGGTACAGCCATTTGGTGCCGATAGGGTATTGACCTTCGGGAAGATCCACCAGCTGCCATACTTCCTGTTTCTTGAATTGTAGCAGTTCTTCTTGCATTGCCTCAATCCAGCTATTATCTTGAAGAGCCTCTTTAATGTTTTTGGGTACAGTTTGACACAAAAAACAAGAAAACAAACAGATGTTTGCAATACTTGACTTGCTTCGTGTCACCCGCTCATCTAAATCACCAATGATGTTGGACACTGGATGATTCTTGTGTGTCCTAGTAATTGGAATCAAATCACCAGCAATGGACACATCAAGATTGGAGACATTCAGATCATCTTGGTGAGAGGCATCTTGTTGTTGTAGTGTGGGAGAATGATGACCAGAATCAGAGGGTACAGCATCTTCAGCTTCAGCATCACTCAGAATACTCTCATCATTTCCATCTCTGTTAGAATCAGCTGGTGCATAAGTTGGTTCTGAATGTCTCACTTCAGTTGAAGGTTCAGCCGAAGGAGATGGCATTGAACTGCGACCAGCATCTGTTGAGATACTTTCATTTTGTGTAACTTGCCGGATAGGATCAGCTTGTAAGGGCACTTCTTCATTGTCTTGATCAGTAGAAGGTGGAATCATTAGGAAGTCTGTTCTTCTTTCAACTGACCCTGATGTTCCTGCATTTGACAAATTGAACTGATCAAAAGATCTTGTAAATGAATCAATATCAAACAACCAGTCAGGACCATTTGATGATTTAGGAAACGAACGCTCATTGAATTGAATATTTGTTGATTCATCAATGATGTTTAATCTAGGATTAAACACCCTAAAAGCCTTAGACACTGAGGAATATCCCACGAAGAATCCCTCATCAGACTTAGGAGCAAACTTTCCTAAATGGTCTCTGGTGTTCAATATTGAGACAAGACAACCAAATGTCTTAAAAAATCCAATGAATGGTTTTCTGTGAAAAAGAAGTTCATAAGGAGTTTTATTGTGTTCTTTGATTATCAGAGTTTGATTTTGCACAAAACATGAAGTGTTAAATGCTTCTGCCCAAAATGTAATTGGCAGTTTTGCATCAGCTAGCATTGTTCTTGCTGCTTCAATCAGTGTTCTATTCCTTCTTTCAGCAACTCCATTTTGTTATGAAGTATGAGCCGCACTGAACTGATGAACAATGCCTTTTGTGGTTCAAAATGAACTCATGCTTTCATTTTTAAATTCCGTCCCATTGTCACTTCTAATAGATTTTATCTTTAAATCAAGTTGATTCTCAATTTTGGTTATAAAATCTATTATGATTTGGGGTGCCTCATTCTTATGAGTAAAGTCATCAATGATCACTAAACAATAATGCTTCTTGCCAATACTCATGACGTGAGTCGGCTCGAAGAGATCCATATAAAGTAACTTCAATGGACAATTGTTAGTGTTCACAAGTTTTGGCTTATGAGATGATTTATGTTGTTTTCCTTTGAGACACGCGGTACAGTGGTCAACAAAATGAAATTCCTTTTGAGGAAGACCAATTACATGGTTCCCTTTGACCAATCTATTCATATTTTTAAAATTCGTGTGTCCTAAGCGTCTATGCCAAAGTTGTGATTCATCAAATGATGCTTTAGACAATAGACATGTCTCTTCTGATGGACAAACAGAATTAAGGTTCAAGACATATGTATTATTCTTCCTCGGTGTCTTCAAGACAACCCATTCTTTAGGAATATAAAATTCTAGTTTCAAGATGTAGCAATGAGTGTCGGTGAAATGAGTAGAATATTTCTTTTCACAAATCTGGGATACACTGAGCAGATTGAAGTTCAGCTGCTCATAGTAATTGACTTTGTCAAAGATCAAAATCCCATTCATCACTGAACCTTCTCCAGTAATTCTACCGCCTTGTAAATCTCCGCCAAATGCCACAGTAGTTCCTTGAATGTGCTTGAAGTCATGAAGGAGAGAACTGTCTCCTGTCATGTGTCAGGAGCATCCACTGTCCACATACCATAAGCTATTGGACCTGTATGAATGACCCTACAAGCACAAAAAGAACTAGTTTGAATGAGGAACCCAATCCATAATGGTCTTGGGTTGTCCTTTGGCATCGATCACTGTTACTTCTTGATACTTTCCTCTTGTGTGTGTTTTAGAGGAGGATGATTTTAGCCCTTTTCTATTGTTTCTTTGAGGTTTCAGTTCATCAATTTCATCTGATGTGTCAGAGGAGTATACAAACCTTTCCTTTTGATTTTTGTGCAAAGGATGAACAGATTTTTGTTTGTCAGAAATCACTTTGATTTTATACTTTTGATGAGAATTTGGTGATTTGTTCAGGTTTGTTGGACTTTTGTGTCTGACCTTGTCAGTTGGAACGGATTAAATGGGCTTGTGTTGTGAAATTTTCAATCCTTTTTTATTAAAGTAACAATCAATTGTATTGTGATTGGTCATATCACACAATGAACAATATTTGTTAAAATGATAGTTTTTTTGTTGAGTGATTGTTCATGTCACAGATAGAGCAGCACTCAATGAAGTAGCACTCATCTCTTTTGTGATTGGTCATATCACAGAATTCATAATACATTTGATTGTTCTTTAATTTTGAAACAGAAGTCATATCAGTCTTTGGAGTGCCAACAGATTGTTTCACAATTCTGACTGGCTTTGTTTTTGTGGACTGATGATGCTTCTTTCTGTATTCCCTTATTTCCCTATCGAGTTGTTCTACCTGTTCTTTGTTAAAGATATCAAACCCACTTCCTTGTTTGATATTTGATGAAGATGGTGAATCAGATTTCACTTTAGATTTTTGAACAAAAGTGGTTTTTCCTTTGGTAACTACAGGAACTTTGGTTTTATCCTTGAAGTTCAATGAAACCCTATCTGATTTGCTAGAATTTTTAGGAGATATGATCTCATAATCAGATCTGCTTTCAGTAGATGGTTTCACTGAGCATTAAGCAGTGTGATTCACTTTAAGATTTTGAGGAACAAATTTTACAAAAGGCACAATTGATTTGACTGGGCTCTTTGGTTTCTTGATAACCACAGGTTTGTCTGAGCACTCTTTGATTTTGATAGGATGACCCAATCTGATTTTATCCTCATAAGTTTCAATGTAAACACCTGGTTTGTTTTGTGGATTTTTTGTTTGAGAAATCATTGCTTTGGTTTCAATAATTTTAGATTCTTTTGTATCTGATTAAGTAAGTGACTCAGGCATAACAGTGTAGTTATCATTATATGGAAGAGGACAAGTTTTGTAGCCTATCCCAGTCATATCTTTAACCCCCTTTTGAGACACAAGTAACTCTTGCAGCTTGACAGATGAGAGCTGAAACTTTTCAAGTTTCATTTCAGTAGCTGATTGCTCAGCTTTTGATTTGGTCAATAATTCAGTTAACCTCTCATTTTCAGCCACAAGAGTGTACTTTTCACCATGGAGTGTTTCCATGTCAGACAACAGAGATTTGATTTTAACTTCATAAATTCTCATTTCTTGTTTTAACATCTCTGATTTCACCTTTTCTTCTCTTATTTTGTTAGCCAATTTGTGATTGTGTTCCCTGTACCCCTGTACTTCTAGAACATATTTTTCAGAACATAGATTGGATTTTATCTCAGATGGCATTGGAGTTGGTCCATCATTAATATGTGCCATAAGTGCATGATTGTGAAACTATGGTTGAACTTCCTCAGCATACACGCTCCAATCACAAACTCCATCTTGTTTGATGTCAAGTGCATTTGAAGTTTGTTAATTACTTCCTTGAGATTGATGAGTCAACAGAGGTTGTCTTTGCTGAATTGGCTGTTGCTGATTTTGTTGTTGCTGAATTGGCTGTTGCTGATTTTGTTGTTGGTGTGAATAAGAGTTGCTTGGCTGAAAGTTGGTGTTGTGTTGAGAAGCATGCTGGCCATGTGAGGGTCTTTGAAAATTGTTGTTGCTTCTCTTGGGAGAGTTACATTCCTGAGAGAAATGGCCACTCATTCCACAGTTAAAACACTTAACTTTGGATTGTCATATCCCAGCTTTGTATTCTCATTGAGACTCAGTTTCTTCCTTTTTCGAAAGAATTTCTTTGCTCTCATAGCAATCATGGCCATCTGCCATTGCAAATCCATTTCTTCAACATCATCAGGATCCATTTCTTCTAGATCTTCTTGAATCAGATGAGCTGATGTGAGTCTCCCTCCAAGGTAGGCTTCAAAGCTAGCAACAAAGGCATTGTAAGTTGCCTTTTGTTCTTCAGATTTTTGCTCATCATGCATGTTGTTAGGAGATACAGTGGGTTTGGCAGAAGATGGTTTTTTTGAGGTTGTGGAGCAGCACAAAATCCTATTGTTCTTGTTTGATCTCTTGGTGACAGAAAGTCTTCTTTTTCTGTAACGAAGGCATTTTCAACAGAATGAGTTTCAGATGGAAACTTGTAAGCCTCAATGACTTGAGGTCCACTCAGATTTCTGCTACTTTCATCAAGTTCAAGAGCCTCAATTTTTGCAATCATGATATCCAAGCTAGTACTCTCCAAATTAAGAGTATTCTTCAACATTGTAACATTCTGTTTCCAGCTTTCAGGCAAGCTGTGCAGCATTTTCTTGTTTAGTTTCTTCTCCTTGTAAGTGACCCCCATAATTTCAAGGTCATTTACAAGTTGCACAAATTTGTGAAGCTGTCTGGAGATAGACTCTCCTTTGGTATGATGAAATGTCTCATACTGATTTATCAACTTGTCTTTGTTAATTTCTATAACTTCACTGCTTCCCTCACACATAATCTGTAGAGCATCCCAGACACCCTTAGCTGTTCCATATTTTTCTAATCTTTTCAGAACATCCATTTTCAGTGCTTGTGTAAGGATGGAATAAGCTCTAAGATCAATCTTGATTTTCTTATATTCTTCATCATCAAGAGTTAAATTTGGATCCTCAATGGGAATTCTTGCAGTTTTGTAATGAGCAGCTTGATCAGCATTTAGAGACAATGGAATGTAGGGACCTTTGCAAATAGATATCCAGTTGTCAGGATCTACACCTGTAATGTAGTTTCTAAAACGAATTTTCCACTGCTTAAACTCAGATTTGTGTTTAAGCATAGGAGGTTTGGATGCATGACCAATTTCAGAATGATTATAGGAATCCATGTTAGTTAAACTAATTTTAACTTATTGAATACTATTTTAAGTTGATTTTAAGTTCGAACAGTGTGTTTTTCTTCAAATCTTCTATTTTCTATCAAGAACAGGTCTGTTAAGTTTAGATCTGTCAATTTGAAGGAGTTCTAAGTTCTTGATTTTGTGTTGATGGGTTTGACAGCAGTAGATCTGAAGATTTTGTACTTTGTGGTGTTCGATTATAGTATGTTTGTTTATCAGAAGAGTAGATCTTGCTGATGAACAACTCAATCTACAGTTCAATCGATTTTCACCCAAAATCTGAGATGATTCTGTGATGAATTCAAGAGCCAAGGCTCTGATACCAATTAATAGATGATTCTGTGTGAATTCAAGAGCCAAGGCTCTGATACCAATTAACTGGGTTTGAGAATGATATTCTCAGTTGATGTGACTCAACCTAGGATCGAATATGTGGACTGAGTCAATAATATAGCAGCAGAATTACTATATTAAAGAACATTAATTGTTGTAGTAAACGCTTGAATGTAAGAGAATAAAGAACAATAGTAAATGTTGTAAAATATTGTGGATATTACTGCAGAAGTCAACCCCTTACAAAGTTAGGGTATGTGACCCTATTTATAGGCGTATACATTGCCTGTACAAAAGACTAAACTAACCCTGATCTATACAAGTGAATCTAGTCTAAGTACAAAATAAATAAAACAGTGTAAGTTGTTCATCCGCATTAGTTCATGCGGATGAACAAGTCTTCATCAGCATTTGTTGTTTGTAGTCAGCATTTGTGTTTGCTCACCCGCATTAGTTCATGCGGATGACTAAGTCTTGTCAGCATTTACTATTGTTCATCTGCATGGACTAATGCGGGTGAATAATCTTTATCAGCATTTACTGTTGTTCATCCGCATGGACTAATGCGCGTGAACAATCTTTGTCAGCATTTCTTCAGTTCATCCGCATGGACAAATGCGGATGAACACTTCTGTTCAGCATTAGTTGTCTTGATCCGCATTTGTTAATACAGGTGAACAAACACTTGTCCGCATTTGTTCACTAGTCATCCGCATTAACAAATGCGGGTGCTTTATACTTGTCTTTTCTTGTCTTCTGTTGTCTTCTGTTGTTTTCTGTAACTGATGTTCTCCAACCAGAACAATCTCCAACCACTTCTTGAGTTGGCAAGTATGATCCTTTTAGGGTCTAACAGTTGTTCTGGTTGGAAATCCCTCCAAGTCCAAGAAGAAATGCGGGTGGATGATCATGAAGAAATGCGGCTGAAGATATAAAAGAAAAAGACTAAGTGTTGGTTATAAGCATTAGTAAATGCAGAAGACCAAAGAACAAATGCGATCAAGTATTTGTTCATCCGCATTTACTAATGCAGACAGGGAACACAAATGCGGCCAAGTATTTGGTCATCCGCATTAACTAATGCGGATGACCCAGTCTACTGAAGACAAACAGAAGAAATGCTGATGAAGACTTCTCATCCGCATTAGCTAATGCGGATGAACACTTACAAATGCTGATGATATTTTGTACTTAGACTAGTATTCTGATTTATAGTTGTCAAGGTAGTTTACTCATTTTGTACAGGCAATGTATCTACCTATAAATAGATTAGTATAACCTAATTTTGAAAAAAAAACAACATTCAAAGTTTCACCAGCAACCCTAGCACACTTTGTATCTTGTTCACTCTCATCAACATACAAAGCATTTATTAGTATTCTTTTAGTAATTAATGTTCTGTGATTTGTTATTTCCACGACTTAATCACTAACTCAATCATCATATTCGATCCTAAGTTGAGTCATATCAACTGAGATTTACATGTCAGACCCAGTTAGTAATTCTAAAGAAACTGGTCTGATTATTTTGCAGGATGGTACCTGTGACTTGAGCATGTATGAGAAGGAAGTACTAGAAGAAAATCAGGCTTTGATGGCTAATATGGAAAACAAAGTTCCTCCAATGGCCAAAGAGGTAAGAGAAAGGTTACGTTCTTCCTTATGTGTTGTTCATGCTCAACAATTGGCTGATAAAGTCAAAGAAACTATGCTTTTAAATGAATCTCATGTAAGAGAACATAAACTTTATCAGGTCAAAATAAATTCATTACAAAAGGATTTAGATAAACTTGTGTCTGAAAATTATAATCTTAAAGCACAAGTTGAGCATTTGACCATCTCCTTAACAAAGTCCATGTCAGATCATACATCTACTGAAGTGAAACTTCAGAAATTTCAACTATCATCACAACAGTATGAGAAACTGTTAAACTCTCATACTGAATCAAAGAATAGGTCTGGGTTGAGTTTTCATGCTGTTGCACCACCAGTTAATGATAACTACACTACCCTACCTGATTCAATGATAAACAGTTTATCAAATCATTTTGTATCTAGTACCAAAAGTGAATCAAAAGATGAAAATAATAAAGAGGTAAGTGGTGAAGATACAGAAATTAGTGAAACCGATTCATCTGAATCAGAATTTTCAAAACAAAATGAATCAGAATTTGACTTTGATGACTGTGATAATTTGGATGAGGTTGATGAGCCTAATGAACAAGAAAGTGTTGGTTTGGGTAAGGATAAAAATGTAATATTTGAACCAATAATTCCTAAAGTACTTGATGAAATCAAGCTACCTTATCCCCCAAAACAAAGAAATTTGTTAAAGACCATCTACACAAGAATTGGTCAGCTGAATGAAGGGATTCAGGAGCTCAACAAAAAGCATAACAGTCAACCAGCAACAAGAACTACGAAGGAAAAAAAGAAAAACACTTCAGTAGAACACCTGCGGAAGAAGAAGATAGGTCCTCACACATCCGTAGAAAATCAAAAGAAAAATGTGCCAAAGTCAACATCCTTAGAAGATCTACAGAAGAAGACAAAACAATCTTCTGTCGAAAATCTGCAGAAGAAGAAATCATCAGAACCAAAACAGTCATCCGTAAAAGATCTACGAAAGAAGAAAACACCTGCAGATTCAACTGCTAACCAGAAAGGTAAACAACAAAAAGAAGATCTTTCAGCTGCTAAGTTTGAAAAAGAATTGAAGCAGTAAAAGAAGACACTGATGAAGAAACAAACAAAGATAGAAGCTGACTCTGACACTTAAACTGAAGAGATGTATTGCAAATGATGTGATATGCATAACCACAACATAGAAGAATGCTACTTCAGCAGCTATTGCTCCATATGCAACATGAACAATCATATGACTTCTTATTGTTACTTCAACAAGTATTATGCCATATGCAACAAGAACAATCATTCTACTCAAGAATGCTTTGTAACACCCGGAAATTTACTAAAAGGAAAAGAAAAGAAGAGTAAAAAGAAAGAAATGTGAAATATCCTAAGTCAAGGGGTTAAAGTTATGCAAGTGGCAAACTTGCCCATTATGGGATTTAAAAGAGGAATGGCAGCCCACTCTTTCCTTTTCAGACTTGGTTCTCAGCTGCTTGAGAGAGAGAGAGGAGCTGCAAATCGGTTTCTAGAGAGAGAGAGGAGGAAGAGCTGCTTGTAGGTGAGGTTTTCTTGTGTTTCTACTCGGTTTTCAGCTGTGTTCGAGCTGCTGGACCGATTCTTTCATGCTTCTTGTGTTGGCTGTTTGTTTCGATATGTTTAGGCGCTAGGACTCCAAGTCGCTCTCGGGTTTGGAGGAGTTTTACTCGAAAGCAGTTAGAGGTGAGTTCTAGATCTCCTCTTTTACTGGTTTTATATACGTTTGGGGTTGATGTGCATATTACAAGTGTTTTTAATAAACAAAACATTATTTTGTTTCATAAAGAAACCGACTGTTCATAAAAGATGTTGCTTCAAGTGTATTATATGGTTATGTGTGATGTTTCTTATGTTTTGATGATGTAACTTGTTAGATCTAAGCTAAGTAGATGATTAACAAGGGCATTTGGGAACTAGAAATCGTGTAAGTTAAGCTATAAGTGGATAACTTGTCCGCTGTGGACACTTTGATATGAATAAGTTGTCCGCTGTGGATGTTGGTCATCTGCAGTGGACACTATAGTATGATTGTGTGTCCGCTGTGGATGTTGGCCATCCGCTGTGGACGCTGTCCGCTGAGAACACTTAGAAAGATTTACCGTCCGCTGTGAACTTGACCGTCCGCTGTGGACTTTATTCATCCGCTGTACACTTTTTAGCTATTCATTGTGGATGTTATTCATCCTCATTGGACTATGGCCATCTGCATTGGACTATGTTCATCCGCTATGAACACTTAGTGTTTTACTCATCCGCTGTGGACCTTGGTTGTCCGCTGTGGACCTTGGCTGTCCGTTGTGGATCTTGGCTGTCCGATGTGGATACTTAGTACTTTAAGCCATCCGTTGTATATGCTACTCTTGCATTGTGAACACTTGGATTTTTCTAAAATTTTGGGAATAGATTTTAAGTGTTAAGAACTTATGTTTACTGGGTGTTTAGGCTTGTTCTATGTTTCTAATGTTTTATTTACCTTTTTGTGGGCTGCTTGCTATGAATAATTATTACTGTTTCATGATATCTGATTTTAAGGTAATAATATTATAAAAGTATTATTCATAATAAGTGGACACAAAAGAATAAAAGAAGGACAGTGAAACTTAATAAATGTTACCCTAGGGCCCTAACAATAGGTGAAAAGCCTTGCAAGCTTTTCCAATGGAGGTTCACGACCATGTTGTCGTTAGCTCAACTGATGTGTGGCTGTTTCAGCCCAAGAAAGGGACATCCGGAGTCTAATCCTTGTGATTGACCAATAAACAAATAGGATCCAAGCTCATGAGCAGGGTTCGTGCCTAGCAGTATGGATCAGCTGTCGGGGGTTAGCTACCACTTATTAATGTGTACCAATAGGGGTTCGACATCTGTTGCCAACCAATAATGTAGGCTCTTGCTTTGTGCGATCCTAGTTAATGACAGTGCAAGATATTGAAACAAAGAATGATAAAGAATCCCTTAATGATGGATTATGTATGATGATGAATGATCACCAAGTGAAGTTTACCAAATTATATTTTCGATATTATTAAACTAGAACTCACTTAGCAACGCTGACTTTTTATGTAATTTCAGTTGGCAGGTAGCTTGTTGCTGAGGATGGCACGAGGGTGAAGCTACTTGGCGGGCAAAGACTGGCATCCATTTCAAGCACGATAATGTTGTTGTTTTGTAATACAACTGAATATTCTTTTGTAACTCTTTTAAAACAATGATGTATTATTTCTCAACATAAAATATTAATGCATGAATGGTTTTTGATAAATTAATCCGCTACATTTTTTATGAAATTTATTATGTCTTATTATAATGAAGGTTGTGATTGGCCAACTGTGGGGTTCCCGGGAACGGGGCCTTACATGCTTCTTCAACAAAAAGAACAAAACAAAGATTCCCAAGAAGCAAAAGTTGAGATTGCTAAATCAGATTCACAATCTTCTGAGAATCATGAATCAAAAGTCCAAAAGCAAAAGAAGCAGCAACCAAAGCAGAAGATCTCAAAGACAAAGAAAACATTTGCTGATAATCAATCAAAGACAAAGAAGGAGATACAACTATCTCAAAGTAAGACCCCTCATAAAAAGGTAGTGTTGCAAGAAAATGATGACTTCTTTGATCACTTTGAAAAAGGTAAACATGTACCCCAGTCAAAGACAAAGGATGCAGAAACCTTTTCAGGGCAAGCCTCAGCCTCAAGTTCAAAGAAAAAGTTAATGAAAGAAAGGTGATAGAGGAAGTGAATGTAAATCAAGATGAGAGTGCTTCATCCTCATCATCAAAAGAATCATCCTCACCCAAAACAAAACATAATGAATCAATTGAATCTAAAAACAATCTAGAGACATCTAGGCTCATTCATGGGAAAATAACAATATTAGATAGCAATGGAAAGCCCAAGACCATCAAGGCTTGGGCTTCACGATCTAATTGATTTCATTATTTTTGCAGGAACATCCAGGGAGGACTGACAACAAGTGGTATGTTGACAGTGGCTGTTCTCTCCTCCATGATTTCAAACATAAAAATGCTTCTTATGTGGCATTTGGTGGGGATAAGAAGGGAGGTAAAATTATTGGTGAAGGAATGGTAACAAATGGTGTACTCAAATTTTAGAAAGTTAAATTCTATGAAAATTTACAATTCAATTTGTTAAGTGTATCTCAAATTTGTGATCAAAATTATACCACTTTATTTGATAACACTTACTCTTACATTCTCAAGCCAGGTTTTCAAACTCCAGGGGACTGGATCCTTCTTAAAGCATCAAGAAAAGGAAACACATATGTTTTGGACATGAACAACACCTCTCTAACAAGTAATGAAACTTGCCTGATTTCTAAGTCATCAGAAGATGAAGCTCAAATGTGGCATAGAAGGATGGCTCATTCAAACATGAAGAACATGAATAAGTTGGTCAAAAATGACTTAGTCATTGGCCTTCCAAAGAAAGAATTTCACTGTTCTAATCACTGTTTATCATGTTATAAAGGAAAACAACATAGGGTGTCACACAAGTCCAAAAAAATCAACACAAACACAACACCATTCAAACTGTTGCACATGGATCTATTTGGTCGAACAAATGTAATGAGCATTGGAAAAAGGCAATACCGTTTAGTGATTGTTGATGATTTCACTAGATTCACATGGGTCTATTTATTAAAACATAAAAGTGAAACCTCAGAAACATTAATGGAGTTTATCACTAAGATTGAAAATCCACTTGATTTAAAAATCAAAATTCTAAGAAGTGATAATGGAACTAAATTTGTTATTCATGTTTTAGATTCCTTTTGCAGGGACAAATGCATAGCCAGACAACTCAGTGCACCAAGAACTTCACAACAAAATGGAGTTACTGAAAGAAGAAATATAACTCTAATTGAAGCAGCAAGAACAATGCTTGCTGATTCACAGTTGCTAATCATATTCTAGGCAGAAGCTGTGAACACAACATGCAATGTTCAAAATAGAACATTAATTGTCAAAGAACAAAATAAAACACCATATGAACTTTTGTTTAAAAGAAAACCTTTTATAGGTTATCTTAGAGCCTTTAGGTGTCACGTGTCCATATTAAACACAAAAGATCAATTATGAAAGTTTGTTGAAAAATCCTATGATGGTTTCTTTGTTGGTTACTCATCAACATCTAAATCATATAGAGTCTATGTTCCACATGAAAAAATTACGGAAGAAACTCCTAATGTATCCTTTGATGAATCCTTATTTCCAAAATCTGTAAAAGGATCATCTTGGTTGTTTGATATAGATGCATTAACAAACTCATTTAACTCTGGTTATTTGAATGTTGCAGGTCCTGCGGATACATGTTATCTTTATGTTCCTCCAAACATGGATGAAGTGCCATTGACAGCTGATCCACCAAGATTACCCCAGACACATGCTTCAAATGTTGCTGATCTAGGCCCTTCAACTCAAACACGCAATGCAAACACTGATCGACATGGAATTTCAACTTCAGCAGAAGTCAACAATGCATCCGTAGAAGTTCCTTATACATCCGTAGATGTTCAATCTTCTTCCGGAGATGATTCATTGCCTTCAACTGAAGTTCAAAACCCATCAGAAAACATTCCAACAACATTAAGTCTACAGATCAACAAACTACAACATCCGTAGTTGTTCCTGGAACTGCTGCGGAAATTGTAACTACATATGCGGAAACACAAAATCATGAAGATGGAGTTCATTTAGCATCAGAAGATCACAATAATGAGGATCTTAATCACTTTGTTGATTTTCCATCTCAGCTGGGTCCATCTCCATCAACCAACATTGCCAACTTGGAATCATCCATTCCAGTTGAATCAGTGCCAATAACAAGAATTCATAAGTATCATCCTATTGAAAACATTTTTGGTGATCTTAATACAAGAACCACAAGAAGTCAAAGGGGGGCTACCAATATCTGTCTGTTCTCTTGTTTTCTTTCCCAAGTTGTTCCAGGCAACATAACAGCAGCATTGAAAGACAACAGCTGGATTGAAGCAATGCAAGAAGAACTTCAGCAATTCAGAAAACAAAAAGTCTGGAATCTAGTTGATCTTCCTGAAGGCCAATATCCAATTGGCACAAGGTGGCTTTTCAAAAACAAACTAGATGACAGAGGCATCATTATGAGAAATAAAGCAAGGTTGATAGCACAAGGCTATACTCAAGAAGAAAGGATAGACTATGATGAAGTTTTTGCTCATGTTGCAAGAATTGAAGCCATTAGAGTCTTCCTAGCCTATGCTTCATATAAGAAGTTCATAGTTTACTAGATGGATGTAAAATGTGCCTTCTTATATGGTAAAATTGATGATGAAGTCTATGTTACCCAACCCCCAGGCTTTGAAGATCCTGATTATCCACACAAGGTATACAAGCTTGACAAAGCTTTGTATGGACTTCATCAGGCTCCTAGAAAGTGGTATGAAACATTATCATCTTTCTTACTCAAGCATGGTTACAAAAGGGGAACAATTAATCAGACTCTCTTCCTGAAGCATGATCATCAAGATCTCTTAGTTGTCCAAGTATATGTAGATGATATCATATTTGGTTCAACAAACAAGAGATTGTGTGAAGAGTTTGAATGTTTGATGAAATCTAAATTTCAAATGAGTTCTATGGGTGAATTAACATTTTTCCTTGGTTTGCAAATTCATCAGAAACCAGATTGCATTTTCATCAATCAGGAGAAGTATGTGAATCAAATTTTAAAGAAGTTCAATCTTGCTGATTCATCTTCATACAAAACACCAGCATCAATAATAGATAAAATAGTACCTGATCCTATAGGGAAGTCAATTGATCAAAGATTATATAGATCTATGATAGGATCATTAATGTAATTAACTGCTAACAAACCTGACATAATGTTTGCTATGTGTGTTTATGCTAGGTACCAATCAGACCCCAAAGAGTCACATCTTAATGCACTCAAGAGGATATTCAGATACCTTAAAGGGAAGCCTGCTCTAGGACTTTGGTATCCCAAAGAAGGAGAATTCAACCACTACTCATATTCTGATAGTGACTTTGGAGAGTGTAACAACAACAGAAAATCCACAACTGGTGGCTGTCAATTCATAGGACCAAGAGTTGTTTCTTGGCAGTGCAAAAAGCAAACAAATGTATCAGTATCCACAGCTGAGGCTGAGTACATAGCTGCTTCAGCCTGTTGCTCTCAAGTTTTATGGTTGCAAAACCAATTACTTGATTATGGTTACATTTTTCTTCAAACACCAATACATATTGATAACTCAACTGCTATGTTCATCACTGCTAATCTAGTGCAACATAGTAAAACAAAACACATAGAAATCAGATACCATTTATTGAGAGATTGTTCAGAAAAAGGTTTAATCAAGTTGATCAAAGTGGACACAACAAATCAGCTTGCTGATTTATTCACTAAAGCCTTTGACTCAGTTAGATTTAATTTCTTAATTGAGTCCTTAGGCATGATCAACATAGATTATGTAAGGCCCCGTCCTTGGAGACCCCACAGTTGGTCATTCATAGCATCATTAATTATTAAAAACACCTTAAATCATATTATTATAAGAAAACAATTGCATCAGAATAATTTAACCAAAAACCATATCTTGCATTAGTGATTAATTTTGCCAAATAATACATTGTTGTTTAGAGTTTAAAAAGAATATTTAGTTGCATTACAAGACAAAAATATCATAATTGTATAAATGGATGCCAGCCTCCATTCACCAAGTAGCTTCAGCCGTGCCATCCTCAGCAACATCCTTACCTGCCAACTGATATACATATTAAAAAGTCAACATTGCTGAGTGAGTCCTAGTTTAATAATATTGAAAATAAACTTTGGTAAACTTCACTTTGTGATCATTCATCAACATACATAATCCATCACTAATAGATTCTTTATCTTTCTTTCTTTTATTATCTTTCACTTTCACTAACTAGGATTGCACAAAGCAAGAGCCTACATTATTGGTTGGCATCTGGTTGGCAACAGATGCCGAACCCCTGTTTGTACACATTAATAAGTGGTAGCTAACCCCCGACAGTTGATCCACACTGCTAGGCATGAAGCCTGCTCATGAATTTGGATCCTATTAGTTTATTGGTCAATCACAAGGATTAGACCCCGGACGTGCCTTTCTTGGGCTGAAACAACCACACATCAGTTGAGCTAACGACAACATGGTCGTGAACCTCAGTTGGAAAAGCTTGCAAGGCTTTTCACCTATTGTTAGGGCCCTTGGGTAACATTTATTAAGTTTCACTGTCCTTCTTTTATTCCTTTATGCCCACTTTTTATGAATAATACTTTTATAATATTATTACCTTAAAATCACATATCATGAAACAGTAATAATTATTCATAGCAAACAGCCTATAAGAAGGTAAATAAAACATTAGAATCATAGAACAAGCATAAACACCCATTAAACATAAGTTCTTAACACATAAACTCTATTCCCAAAATTTCAGAAAAATCCTATGTGTTCATAGCACATGTGTAACATATACAACGGACGACTTGAACTACTAACTATCTACAGCGGACAGCCAAGGTCCACAACGGACAGCCAAGGTTCACAGTGGATGAGTAAAACACGAAGTGTTCACAACGAATGAACATAGTCCAATACAGATGGTCATAGTCCAATGCAGATGGCCATAGTCCAAAGTAGATGAATAATATCCACTGCGGATAACTAAAAGTGTACTGCGGATGAAATAAGTCCACAGCGGATAACCAACATCCAAACCGAACGTACAAATTTTCTAAGGGTTCACAGCGGACAGTGTCCACAGCGGACATGTATGTCCACAGCGGACGTACAAATTTTCTAAGGGTTCACAGCGGACAGTGTCCATATCAGACATGTAAGTCCACAGCGGACGTACAAATTTTCTAAGGATTCACAGCGGACAGTGTCCACAGCGGACATCTAAGTCCACAGCGGACATACAAATTTTCTAAGGGTTCACAGCGGACACTTTGTTCAGTACCTGCGATGCAACATATGAAGTTTTCCAATCCTAAACATCATCCTAATCTGAATTTAGCATAGATCTAACATGCTACAAGCTTAAAACATATCAAACATCATCACAACATCGTAGAAATCATTTAAAACAAACATACATCAAACACAACCGTATACCATGTAAAACTCATAGTTTGGTTAGGAAAAACAACTGTTATTATGCATATCATCCCCAAAACAAGTAGAAAACATGTAAAATAGGGGATTTAGAACTCACCATTTAGCAGCTTTCGAGTGAAACACCACAAACCCAAGAGCTAACAAGTAACAAACACCTAAACACATAAAAAAAACAACCAACACAATAAAACACATAAAAATAGGTTCATAAACTCAAACCTAGCAGAAAATCAAGAAGAAATCTTCTGGAAATCTCACCTTTTCGAAGAACTTGAGCTTTCTCTCTGTAAAACCGGATGGGGTTTTCTTTTCCAAGCCTTAGGCAAATTGTGCATGAGAGAGAGGGTCATGGGCGGCCTTACCACCTTTTTGAAACCCATTATGGGTAAGTTTACCTTTTGTGCACCTTCACCCCTTAACCTTTTGGCTATTTATCTTTTCTTCTTTACTTTTCTTTTCTTTGAATTTTTCGGGTGTTACAAGTCTACCCCCTCATATAGGTTTCGTCCCCGAAACCTGTCATTCCTTAAAGTGGCCTGGGTAGTGCCGTCTCATTTATTCCTCCGACTCCCAAGTGGCTTCTGATCCCTTACGATGTTTCCATTGCACTTTTACTTGGCCAATCACTTTATTCCTCAACTATTTCTCCTTCCGATCCAATATAGCCACTGGTTGTTCCACATAATTCAACCTTTCATCAACCTCAATATCCGTAAGAGGAACACCAACGTCACTTTCCGCCAAGCACTTTCGTAAGTGAGATACATGGAACGTAGGATGAATTCCATGCAGTTCGTCGGGAAGTTCTAGCCTGTATGCCACTTCACCAACTCTGGAAATGATTTTGAATGGCCCAATATACCTAGGTCTCAACTTTCCTCGCTTGCGAAACCTGATAATCCCTTTCCAGATATCTTCAACATCACCTTATCTCTCACTTGGAATTCAATTGGCCTCCTTTTATCAGCGTAGGACTTTTGCAGGTCCTTTGCTGCCTTCATGAAGGCCTTGATCTTTTCCAACTTCTCCGACATGGCTTCAATGACCTAGATACTTCCCAA
This sequence comes from Flaveria sonorensis, assembly GCA_025506505.1. NCBI lineage: Eukaryota > Viridiplantae > Streptophyta > Magnoliopsida > Asterales > Asteraceae > Flaveria > Flaveria sonorensis. Next base: position 15,580,829 of record CM046440.1, on the reverse strand, counting down.
CTCTTTCTGTCCGATATCATCCCAACATACCTGGGTTCGGCATCTTCGCCCATACAGCATTTCGAATGGTGGCATGCCTATACTGGCATGATAACTATTATTGTAGGAGAACTCTGCCAATGGTAGGTGTTCATCCTAACTTCCACCAAAGTCAATAATGGATGCCCGGAGCATATCCTCTAAGGTCTGAATGGTTTGTTCTGATCTACCATCTGTCTGAGGGTGATAAGTTGTGCTAATGTTTAACCTCGTCCCCATCGCATCATGAAATTTCTTCCAGAACTTGGACGTGAACCTAGTGTCCCTATCAGAAACAATACACACCGGCACGCCATGATGTGTTACGATCTCCTTGATGAACAGCCCTGCCAACCTTTCCGACGAGTAAGTCTCTCGGATTAGCAAAAAATGTGCACTCTTCGTCAGGCGGTCTACGATCATCCCAATGGAATCACATCCTCTCGCAGTGCGAGGCGACTTTGTGATGAAGTCCATGGTGATGTTTTCCCACTTCCATTTGATTATATCCAAGGGTCGGATCTTCCTATAGGGTTTCTGATGTTCCGCCTTCGCTTGTAAACAGGTCAGGCACTTACTCACGTACTCCATCATGTCACGCTTCATCCCTGGCCACCAATAATCCTTCTTCAGATCATGATACATTTTCGTAGCACCAGGATGGATGGAATACCGTGTATTGTGAGCCTCATCTATGATCCTTCCCCTCAGCTCCCCATAACGAGGAGTCCATATCCGTCGAAAAAGGTTTTAGCACCAAGGGTGTTCTCCCCTAAATCTATCGCCTGCCCCTTCATTCGTTCAGAGTTGATCCTATCATCCTTTAATGCCTCATCTTGGAATTCCTTGATTTGACCCATAACATCCGGTGTCACAACCAGCTGGCAAGCCTTCACCCGAATCGGTTCCGGCCTCTCCTTTCGACTGAGGGCATTGGCTACCACATTCGCCTTACCTGGATGATAGTGGATTTCGCAGTCGTAATCCTTGATCAACTCTAACCATCTTCTTTGTCTCATGTTAAGATCCTTTTGCTCGAAGAAGTACTTCAAGCTTTTGTGGTCAGTGAAGATGTTGCACTTCATCCCGTACAGGTAGTGCCTCCAAATCTTCACTGCAAAGACCACAGCCGCCAACTCTAAATCATGAGTAGGATAGTTAGCCTCATGGATCTTTAGTTGTCGTGACGCATAGGCTATAACCTTTCCTCGTTGCATCAACACACAGGCTAAACCTAAATACGAAGCATCTGAGTATACCACCAAGTCTTCATTCTCTTCAGGCAACGTCAAGACGGGGGCTTGGGTTAACCTCATCTTCAACTGCTGAAACGCGCTCTCCTACTTAGAACCCCATTCAAACTTTACATCCTTCCGAGTCATCTTAGTTAACGGGGTCGCAACCTTAGAGAAGTCTTCAATAAATCTCCTATAGTAGCCTGCCAAACCCAGGAAACTACGGATTTTGGACGGCGTCCTTGGGGGGTTCCCATTGCATTACAGCTTCGACTTTTGCTGGATCCACCATTATCCCTTCAGGGTTAACCACGTGGCGAAGAAATTGAACCTCACGCAGCCAAAATGCGTACTTAGAGAACTTTGCGTATAACTTCTCGTTTCTAAGTGTCTCTAGTACCTTCTTGATATGCCAGACATCCTCATCTTCGCTCTTTGAATAGATCTGAATATCATCAATGAATACAATCATTGATCTGTCTAGCATCGATCGGCATACCCGATTCATAAGGTCCATAAAGGCAGCTGGCGGGTTTGGTTAAACCGAAGGACATCACGAGAAACTCGTAGTGTCCATAACGCTTGCGAAAGGCTGTCTTAGGGATATCCTGCTCCTTCACTTTCAAGTTGACGATACCTCGATCGCAGGTCTATCCTGGAAAACCAACTAGCACCCTGGAGTTGATCAAACAAGTCATCAATTCTCGGTAATAGGATCCGGTTCTTCATGGTCAACTTGTTCAGCTCACGGTAGTCGATACACATCCTCATACTACTGTCCTTCTTTTTCACGAATAGGACTGGAGCACCCCATGGTCAGATACTCGGCCGAATAAAGCCTTTATCCAAGAGGTCTTGTAGTTGCGTCGTTAGCTCCTTGAGTTCGGACGGAGCCAACCGGTATGGTGCCTCGGCTACGGGTTGCGCTCCCGGTATCAAGTCAATCCGAAACTCGATCTCTCTGTCGGGTGGGACCCCTGGTAGGTCTTCGAGAAACGCATCAGGGAAATCGCATACCACCGGCACATCTGAAAACTGGGTCACAGTGGCATCCACATCCTTCACATAAGCCAAGTAAGCACCGCACCCTCGCCTCATAAACTTCTCTGCCATGATCATCGATATCACTTGCGGAGCGATGTATTCCTTGTCTCCATGAACCGTAACCACACTACCATCAGGCGTAGTCAAACGAATCATCTTCTTTCGACATACAATATTCGCTTCATTGGTCGCCAACCAATCCATTCCTAACACCACATCAAAATCTTCTAGGGCCATCACATACAATCTAGCAGGGAACTTGTGACCGTCCAATTCTATGAGGCAATCGTCTATCATATCAGTCACCTTAGTAGACTTTCCTATCGCTGTCTCCACATGAAAAGGCATATCTATCTTTTTACTCTTACCATGCACTACACGACAAAAGGCAACAGACACAAAACTCCTACTAGCACCCAAATTGAAGAGCATAGGAGCAAACACTTGGTTTACTAAGAACATACCTGAAACTACTTCCAGGTCCACTCTGGCTTCTTCTCGGGTCATGTTGAATGCCCTTGCCTTGGGTTTGGTGCTCTCACTTCTCCTTTTTTTCTCCCATAGCCTAGGTCCCTGAGCCCCCTGCTCCAACCTTCTTGCAATCCCGGCCCCGAGTGGCCCACCTCTCCGAACTGGTAACATCTCGGTACTCGGCAATCCTTAGCATAGTGCCCTTCGCCTCCACACTTAAAACACCAGTTTGTCCCCACTCTACACTCACCCAGGTGATGCTTCCCATACTTCCTACATTCTTTCCGGTCATTCCCCTTCCTCTGTTCTGGGCGACGATTATCAACCCTCATTTTCTTCTCCCTAACCCTATAGTTGTTGTCCCTGAACCTTTTCCCGTTACCATTCTTGTTCCAACTCTTCTCAACCTTCCTCTGAATTGGCACCGGATCCATCTCATCAAACAACCTTCTAGCCAAATCTACTACAAACCTGAAAGTGCTCAGTTGAGCAGCTATCATGTTCCTCCTGATATCCATGGGCAAACCCTGCATGTACCTCTTAATCTTCTTGGACTCTGGAGTTACTAGATCCGTCACAAGTCTTGCAAGCTCATTGAACTTGGAGGAATACTCTTGATGAGTCATGTTTCCAGCCTCCAAATGTAAGAACTCCTTCTCTATTTTGTCCAACTCCTGATGTGGACAATACTCCTCTAGTACCACCTCATCCTTGCAACAAACCGTTTCCCCTAGACTTGGAGAATGTTGTCCCACCAGCATAATGCCGAGTCATTGAAATAATGGGAGGCAGACTTTACCTTTTGATCCTCCCGGCACTCACTGATGTCTAGGACTGCCTCCATCTCTCGAACCCAACGATGAGCAGCAGTAGCATTGCCGTTACCATTAAAGGTTGGGGGTTTGCACCTCTGAAACATCCCGTAGGTGCACCCATTAGCGGCCTCCCTCTCCTCCTCGTTATCGTCCTCATGAATTACCACCCTGGGACTAGATGGCTCTTCATCAACGTTCTCCTTCTCCCCCGCATCCTTGGTCTTTTCACCATCCTTTACAGCCCTCAACACCTCGGTCACCACTGAAGGTAACACGTTTTGCATGACGTTGTACATTTCGTCAACAATAGCTTCCTTTACCGTAGACTTGAGGGTGCCTGATCCTTCACCCTCTTGGTGGCTATGAATATCCGTGTCCTCATGTCGTCTCAGGACCCTTGGCCTTGCTTCGGGTGACACGTGGCCTAGTAGTACGCCCGCCACGAGCACCGCCTCGGGTTGCCTTCCCAGATTTCCTACCCGCCATAAGATCTACCTCCTATAAGATTCAAACACTAACAAGGTCATTCAAGGTAATAGCTTAGATTATGTCAAGTATAGTAATTCCCTAATTACAGTGGCCAGTTATGATTAGCTACTTACTTTACTCTTCATCCCCCAAGCATTTCCTATCCTGACTACATCAGTATTCAAATCTACTAAGAGAACATAATCCAAATAGCACATGCATGTAATACCAGTTAACTTTATGAAAAATATACCTGATGGCACATTGCTTCTTGGACTGGCATCCTTCCATTCGGTCCCATTCTCAGTTTAAGTTTAGGTTTTGAAAGCAATTTACCCAATTCTCTTGAACTTTGGCTCTGATACCAACTTGTAAGGCCCCGTCCCCGAACACCCTACAGTTGGTCATTTATAGCATCATTCATTATTAAAAACACCTTAAATCACGTTATTATAAGAAAACAATCGCAGCAGAATAATTTAACCAAAAACCATTTCTTGCATTAATGATTACTTTTGCCAAATAATACATCGTTGTTTAGAGTTACAAAAGAATATTTAGTTGCATTACAAGACAAAAATATCATAATTGCATAAATGGTTGCAAGTCTCCATTCACCAAGTAGCTTCAGTCGTGCCATCCTCAGCAACATCCATAGCTGCCAACTGATATACATATTAAAAGGTTAGCGTTGCTGAGTGAGTCCTAGTTTAATAATATCGAAAATATACTTTGGTAAACTTCACTTGGTGATCATTCATCAATATACATAATCCATCATTAAGAGATTCTTTATCTTTCTTTCTTTTATTATCTTTCACTTTCATTAACTAGGATTGCACAAAGCAAGAGCCTATATTGTTGGTTGGCAACAAATGCCGAACCCCTATCGGTACACATTAATAAGTGGTAGCTAACCTCCGACAGTTGATCCATACTGCTAGGCACGAAGCCTGCTCATGAACTTGGATCCCATTAGTTTATTGGTCAATCACAAGGATTAGACCCCGGAGTGCCTTTCTTGGGCTGAAACAGCCACACATCAGTTGAGCTAACGACAACATAGTCGTGAACCTCCATTGGAAAAGCTTGCAAGGCTTTTCACCTATTATTAGGGCCCTGGGGTAACATTTATTAAGTTTCACTGTCCTTCTTTTATTCCTTTGTGCCAACTTATTATGAATAATACTTTTATAATATTATTACCTTAAAATCACATATCATGGAAGAGTAATAATTATTCATATCAAGCAACCCATAAGAAGGTAAATAAAAAATTAGAAACATAGAACAAGCATAAACACCCATTAAACATAAGTTCTTAACACTTAAACTCCATTCCCAAAATTTTAAAAAAATCCTAAGTGTTCACAGTGCATGAGTAACATATACAATGGATGACTTGAAGTACTAAGTATCCACAGCGGACAACCTAAGTCTACAGCGGACAGCCAACGTCCACAGAGGACATCCAAGGTTCACAGCTGATGAGTAAAACACTAAGTGTTCACAACGGATGAACATAGTCCAATGCAGATGGTCATAGTCCAATGCGGATGGCCATAGTCCAAAGCGGATGAATAACATCCACAGCGGATAACTAAAAGTGTACAGCGGATGAAATAAGTCCACAGCAGAAAACCAACATCCACAACGAACGTACAAATTATCTAAGGGTTCACAGCGGACAGTGTCCACAGCGGACATGTAAGTCCACAGTGGATTTACAAATTTTCTAAGGGTTCACAGCGGACAGTGTTCATAGCGGACATCTAAGTCCACAGCGGACATACAAATTTTCTAAGGGTTCACAGCGGACAGTGTCAACAGCGGACATGTAAGTCCACAGCGGACGTACAAATTTTCTAAGGGTCCACAGCGGACACTTTGTTCAGTACCTGCGATGCAACATATGAAGTTTTCCAATCCTAAACATCATCCTAATCTGAACTTAGCATAGATCTAACATGTTACAAGCTTAAAACATATCAAACATCATCACAACATCGTAAAAATCATTTAAAACAAACATACATCAAACACAACCGTATACCACGTAAAACTCATAGTTTGGTTAGGAAAAACAGCTGTTATTATGCATATTAGCCCCAAAACAAGTAGAAAACATGTAAAATAGGGGATCTAGTACTCACCACTTAGCAGCTTTCGAGTGAAACACCACAAACCTAAGAGCTAACAAGTAACAAACACCTAAACACATAAAACAAACAACCACACAAGAAAACACATAAAAATAGGTTCATAAACTCGAACCCAGCAGAAAATCAAGAAGAAATCTTCTGGAAATCTCACCTTTTTGAAGAACTTGAGCTTTCTCTCTCTAAAACCAGATGGGGTTTTCTTTTCCAAGCCTTTGGCCGAATTGTACATGAGAGAGAGGGTCATGAGCGGCCTTACCACCTTTTGAAACCCATTATGGATAAGTTTACCTTTTGTGCACCTTCACCCCTTATCCTTTTAGATATTTATCTTTTCTTCTTTACTTTTCTTTTCTTTGAATTTTTTGGGTGTTACAAATTAAATACTCAAGACCAAGAAAAGCACTATCTGTCCATTATAATTCTTACTATGAAAAATCCGAAAAGATTCATAAAAAAATATAACATTCCAAAAATATTATCTTATTTTCATGTTTTCTTGAATTAACAATTCATGTTATGGGAAATGATAGTGCACTATACCTTTGTTTACTTTCCTGATTTTTTTAAAATAATCATTAAAGACTGATCAGATGTGATTTGATATGTAAGTAGGTTCAGCTTGAGTGGAAAATAAACAAGTTCATGCTTAACATAATGTCAAGGTGACAAATTATGGCCAATTCCATTTTGAGGAGCAAGCAAGTCTTATCCTGCTGTGATCAACTTACTAACCTAAGCACACTAAGTTGTCACACTTTATAACCTCTATCTTTGCGCATCATGAACTCTTTGTTTTGCGTAAGCAAAGACCTCAGTTCCTAGGCACTTCTGTTTTACGTAAGTAAAGACCTAGTGTCCTGATGCTGATTATCAAAAATTTCCAAAAAGGAACAACTCTAAAAGAATCCATTGTGCTCAACTATATATTAATTCAGAGCTTAAAAAAATCATATCAGCATTAATAAGATTTCAAAGAAATCTTAAGATAGAGCTTATAACTTACAGAACATAGTTTTAAGTGTGAAAAAGTGATAAATTGACTCATAAACGGAGGACAAACTCTAATGTGAATCGAATGTGGAGTCCATATTTGTCTATCTTTAATCAGTACCAAAACATGATAAACAACATGACAAGTTGAATATATGCTCTTTCTTGAATTTATGTGGATCAGTATTCTTGCAATCAGCACTAGATCTATGTCTACTATCATTAAACAAAACTATCATCAAGAAGTTACTTAGTGTCATAGTATGATCCCATTGTATGATGCAATTGTAAATATATTTAAGTTTCTGCTTATAAACAAAAATACAAAAAGATTTTGTTTTTGTTCTTTCCCTTGCTAAGTTGGATAGATAATTGTTTTTCATGCTATTCTTTAAATATTTTTGATAAATGCATAAGTTTATGATTAATCACAAATTTAGGGGGAGTAGTAAATCAACATGAAAATCTGAGTATCAAATGTGTTTCATTACCTGAGCACTAACTTGGCTGCAGGATATGTGTAAGTTTTTAATAAACCATTTCTTGCACAATTGCCAAGAAGCAAAGTCAACAAGGTCCAATAGCAAACAACAAATGATCTAACATTATGTTAAGATCATACATCAAAAAGAACAAAAATTGCCTTTCCGTAGGTTGGTAACCTACGGATAAAACAACAAATTCATAACAAATTTTGCTTTCCGTAGATGTTCCTTCGAAATAATTAATTTAAGGATAAAACTAACAGCTAAGTTTTTCCTTCTGTAGATGTTCTGCAGAAGAATTAACTAATCATCAAAAACAAAAATTGTCTTCCGTAGATGTGCTGTGGAAGAATAAAATTAAACAAATCAAAAAGGAATGTTCTGCTTTCCGTAGATGTGTTGCGGAAGAGTAAACTTGTGGATAACCACGGAGAGGTAATTAGGGTTAAGGGTCCCACAACATTAAATTAAAGGTTTTAACAGTGTCCGAGGGAGTATAAATGATAATCCGACCGTTGTCATTTTTATTCACTTTCTTATAACCCCTTTTTTTCAGACCTAAAAACACTCTCAACCCAAAAACCCCTTTCCCGGACAACATTCAAATTTCCATTCCACACAACAATCCTTACCAAATCATCACTCAAACAACATTATCAATATGGCTAATCGATTCGCTAAGGATCATAATGTTTGTGCTTTTCTTAATCCAGACGATTCAGTAACTGATGGGTGCCGGGATATTATCAGATATTTGAGACGATCAATATTGTTCTATGCTTTATCACTGGATCCGATCATCTATTAATCACATATCATGGATTTCTGGAACTCTGTCAGGATTGAGGAGGAACATGACCAAAGGGCGATTTATGCTATAATCAGAAATGAAGAGTTAAGAGTGGATGAAGGAACCATTAAGACGGTGTTGGAGTTTGGCGATCAAGAAGTGGGTGACCCAGATGTATTCGAACATGAATACATTCAAAAAGTTTTTCAACTGATGGGATATGATGGTGATTATAGAAATGGTTAAATCAAGAAGGGAAGGTTGTGTAAGCCGTATAGATTTCTATGCCACACTTATCTGAAGTATATGTCCAACGAGAAGTCAGGATTGGATAGATTTTCAAGGCATACCGGAATCATTTGTATATTTTAAAGAAGGACATATAACTATTCTAAGTACATTCTTGGATGTTTATGTGACCACATCAGGGTGGAGAAGGAAAATAAGATGTATATGTTTCCAAGATTCATTCAGCTGATCATTAATGAAGCATTGCCCAATATTGAACGAGAAGGTGATGTATTTGTTCAAGCTCACCTAGGAAGATCAGTGGGCAATATCAAGGAGAAGAGATGGAGATGTTTGCACATGTGGCTGATGAGAATGCTGATATCCCACAAGAACTTGTATACATTAATGACCAACAGCAACAAACAACATCATCTGAGTCTTCTGATCAACCACAACATCATGAACCCAATCCTCCTTCACCACCATCCTTTACCAACATACCTTTATCACCACCTGTCCATATCCTCTCACCACCAAGTGAACACACCCAACCCTTATCTCCTTCACTTTCCTAAACATCAATGAACTCTACTTTAACTGAAGTAGTCTTTCATGATCAAACACTCCCATCACCATAACAATCACCACCACAACCACCACCTCAGCAAGAACCTCATCCTTTTCCACCAACTTCTGTGATAAACTTAACAGAATCATCTTCTAGTAAGCATACCCAACCTATATCACCTGCCCAATCTCAATCATCACTGAACACATGTGCCAGTTAACCTCTCTCTCCCAATCTCAATGACACACCTTCTCACCAAACAACACAACCAACTTCCTCACCCACACCTACTGAACCAACCTCACCTGCTGAAAGCCCAACTCGCACTGAACCACCCAACCTAGATGAGGATGATGAACATGATGCTGTGAATAAAGGTGCTACAGAAGAGTTATGTTTACATGTAGAAGGGGAGAATGATGAAGAAGTTGAACAACAAGCTGAGAGTGATAGTCATTTTGTTGATATCATTGCTTACAATGAGAATGATTTAAGAGATGAAGAGATAGATGTAAGCAAGAGTTTCCTGGTGGCAAAATGCAACAATCTTATCATTAAAAGCAATAAAAAGTTGGAGAAGTTAAGAAAAATAAAAGGGGAGATGATTGAGAAAGACAAGGCAATAGCAGCTAAAGATGCAACAATCAAGAAGTTGAAAGAAGAGATAGAAACAAACAATGACATGATTGACTGGATGGTTGAGGTTGTAACTGAGTCATGTGAATCTCTTGAGAAAGAGAAACAAGAAAAAGAAAAGGTCATGTCTGAGCTGAACAAGTCATTGAAAACTATCTCTGATCAGTCAATGTTGTTGAAAGCTAAAGATGATGAGATAGAGACTTTGAAGAAGAAATTGTCTGATCAAGAGATGGGCAGTCAAAAAGAACACCTCAAGGAAGCTGATATTCCATTGTTGAAACCAAAGGAACCAACAATCATATATAGCAGGAAAAGAAAGTATTTGGGAAAAACTCAAGAAGAATCCATTCAACTTGATGACACCCCAAAGAAAGCAAAAACCATCTCTCCTGAGCACACTCCATCAGTTGATCTTTCTACGCTCAAGCCAATTGAACCTGCTAAAGCAGAAAGTGATGCTAAAGGGATAGACTTAACAAAAGATGAGGCTCAAAAGGATGATAAAGAAGCCAGGGAAGAAGATGTCCTGCTATCCACTAAAGATATCTTTGAGGAAAGAACCCAATCTTTAATGTTCATGGATTTGATAAACAAAGGGTATCCTTATGATATGGTTGAAAGAATGAACATGACTGAAATGATTCAAGTTTTGAAAGAGTTTAATGCTGCAAGGCTAATGCTCCCGATATGCAACTATGAAGCATTCTTAAAATACAAAGCAATGGAAAAGATAAGGAATGAACTGGGCTATTGTGACACAAAGAAGCTGACCAGGTACAACATGACTTGTTAGTTACAAAGTTACAACTATGAGCATCATGAGCTTAAAGGAAGAACAATGAGTGAGCTAAGAGCAATGATGGAGCATGTAATGAAGGTTGAACTAGACACTGGTGTAAGATACAGGACTGGTGCTCCTAATCCTGCTTAAAAACAATAAGCAAAACAAACTCTTGCTGAGCCAACAGTAGTTGAGAGCAGAGACATGCACAAGGGAAAAGAAAAGTTGTAGGAACCTCAGAAGTTAAGAGGCTGATGCAACCAAAAGATACCAAAACAACCAAGTCTTCCAACATGCACTTCGTAACAAAGGTGAACTAGCTTCGGAAGTTTTACACACTCAAGAAAAATGCTAAGTGTAAAATCTTCCGAAGCCAAAGTTCAGAAGAAACTGTTACGGAAGCTTTACACTGAACATGGAAATATTCTAAGTGTAAAGTCTTCCGAAGCCAAAGACTCAACTCTTCCAAAGGTAAAAGATAAAGTCTTCCGAAGCTCTCAAGACAAAGTCTTCCGAAGCTATTTATAGAGAAGACTGATTTTCCTTGAAGAGAGAGAAAATATACTTTTTCCATTAACTTTATCATAAAGCAACCTACATGCTCTGGTAGTTCACCTGCTATCACTAGTTCGTGAAACTTCCATACTTTATGATAAAGTAGATAAGGTCGTCAAGTTTCTGTTTTTGTTCCTTCTTGGCTTTTTGTAACAGGAAAGTCAGTGAGCTATGGCTTGTCATAGTCACTAGTCAAAAGGCAATCTGCCTTTTGACTTTAGGCTGATCTTGTTGTCTAGATTAGTCACTTCCAGCTGTCTTTTTGTATACTGACAGTTGTAGGATGTAGTACAAGTAGTCTCCGGTTCTTGTATTTAAGATATACCTGTACAACACTTGTAATAGAACTAGAGAAGCAGTATACAACTTCCTTGAAAACTTTATCTTGTGCTCTTGTTCTTGTTTTACTTGTGTTTATCTTTTATCTTCAGTAAAGGTTCACAGTTCCCTATTTTAATTGTTAAGTGATCTTAAGATCCTCCTAAGTATGTTAACTAAATGAAAGCTTAAGTACCCTTTAACGGTCCTGCATTTGGTATCAGAGCATTCCAGGCTCTTGATTGTAAGATCTCACCATCTTCAAATCCTCTTAGTTACACACATCACTTAACTCTTCAAATGGCAGCTATCTCCAAAGCTGATATGGAAACTGGAACCATGACAAAGTCCCCACTGATCACTCCTGAGGATTTTGACACTTGGTGTCAAAGAATGGAAGGCTTTATCAAGTCTCAAGATTCCAGTATATGGGAGTCTGTTGTCAATGGACCTCATGTACCATGCACCTCTTCAGCTGCTGCTGGTGGTGGCATGATACCAAATGAGAGGGCTGACTTTTCTGATGAAGACTGGAAAAGAATTAATGTTGATCAAAAAGCCATGACAGCTCTACAAACTGATCTTCCAAACTCCATCTATAGAGGTTTCAAGAAGTGCAAGACCGCTAAACAGCTATGGGATGCATTAAAACTGATGTATGAGGGTTCAAATGAAGCCAAGGAGAACAAGAAGGATCTCCTGAAGCATCAGTTTGAAAACTTCACCTTCAAGACAGGTGAGACCATGACTCAACAATACTTCAGGTATGTTGAGATTGTGGATACTCTGGCTGATGTTGGGGTAACTATTAAGAACAGGGATATTGTAAGGAAGTACATGTCCTCTCTTTCCAGACAATGAACACACTACTGTGTGGTCATTAAGAGGACTGAAAACCTCAAGACCCTTATTCTCACTGAGTTGTATGGGATACTCAGTGGATACCAGATGGAGATTAACATGCAAAATTCATCTGGTAACTCCAACACTCACCAGAGTTCAGCCCTTCATGTGGTTGAATGAGATAGCAGAGAACCATAGCATCATCTCATCTGCTACCCTGAAACACACAAAAGGGTCCTTTCATCACCTTCCCAGAGACACCAGAGAGAGCTACATCCAAGGAAGTCCCTTCCAAAAGACAAGTTCTTCACAAGCTTTTGTCTCCACTGATGAAGTACAGGCAACTTTCTTTCACTCTGAAGACCTGGACTATATCCATCCAGATGCTCTGGAGTACATGGAGATAGTCCAGCAAATGGCTCTTCTCACTCACAGAGCCAGAAGTTCTACAAAAGGACTGGAAGAAAGTTTCTAGCAATGCTGCCAGTGGCAAGTTTGGGCTGAAAGAGCAAAGTCAAGTGTTACAACTGTAACCAGATGGGACACTTTGCTAGAGAATGCAAGGCACCTAAGTCAATGGTGGCCAAGCTTCATCTAGGCCAAACTACACTGAAGGAGGGAACTAGAATGAGAGGCCAATATAGCAAGCTGTAGTTGCTATTGAAGAAGGAGGCTTTAACTGGAGCTTTCAAGCTGAAGATGCATCTCCAAACCAAGCACTCATGGCTGATCATGATGAAGCCAAGGTACTTGAACATCTTTGCTCTCCTGAATGTATTGCTAAAGTAAATAGATACAAGTCCTACACTTGGAAATGAGATCTGATATTGAGTCTTTAAATATTTTAAAAGTTGATTTTAAAAGAGCTGAAAATGATTATAAACTTAAGATAGAAGATCTAGAGAAAAAAGTTTCAACTCTTAAACATAAGCAGACAAACTACAGGACTCAAATTAAGGATCTCATTACCAAGTGACTGAATGCCAGGCTGAGCTTGTGATCAGCAAAGCCAGGGCAGAAAAAATATGTTCTTGAAGAAGAGACCTCAAGAACATGATATCCTCATCTCTGCATGCAAAAGTGTGTTATCAAAATAAGCAGGGACTGGGATCTAGTGAGATAGCTCTCCACACACTCTACTATCAGTCAGATGCCTCTAGGTGTGGAACTGGTCAAGATGAGCTGCCATCCATAGACCCCAGTGATAAAGAGGATGAAGAGGAGAAGGTGAGGGATGACTCTAAGATGAGTGAAGAGAGTCAATCCAAAAAGGGTCACCATGCTCCTAAGGAGGAAAAAGAAGATGGTTTGAGTAAAACCAAGAGAAAGAACTTGATCAAAAGAGCAAAGAGAAGATCAGAAAGGCTCAAGAGATCAAGACCACCTTTGATCACAAACAGAAACAAGTATTATCTCTGTAGGGTTCAAGGTGATGAAAGCTGAAGATCTGTAAAGAATTTGAGTACCAAGAGTTCTACTTTAGCTTCAACTCACTTCCGCAACAAGAAGAAGACTGATCAGCTGTGTGTCACTGCTACACAGCCTGAACCATCCATTTCAAAGAGCAAGCTTCACCTAAGAAGCCTGCGCATCATCTGAAAAGGTGGGAGAAAGAAGAGGAAAGTGTTCAAGCTCAGTCTTCTTGGGGAAAGAAGACTCTCAAAAGGAAAGAATTGGATTGTGTTATGTGTGGTAGTACTTCACATCTGGCTAAGGATTGTCAATACAATCCCAAGAGTACTATCCATATGATCAAGAAGAAAACTTCTGAGAAGAAGAAACAAACAGCTTCGGAAGGAAAATCTGTTTCCTTCGAAAGCTCTAAAATGAAGAAGAAGGCAAGTAGGAAATTGCCTTCGAAAGGAAAGTTGGTCTCGGAAGAAAGGAATGGTTCCGAGGCACTGAAACTTGCTGCAATGAAAGCAAGATCTTCTGAAGGATCCGTCTCCCAAAGCTTTCAAAGCTAAAAAGCTTCCCGAAGTAGTGAAGGTCAAGCCCAATCTTCAAAGGTGGTGTGGAAGATGAAGGAAGACCTTGAGACTGAAAGTTCTTCAGCAACAGCAAATGATCCTCAAGCTTGAACATAGGATCACTTACTGTTTTATTGCCTTAATCTAAACTTTATAAGCCAAAGACCAATGAGGCTTGGGTTTCCAAATATAACTAAATCATCTCTTTTGTGCAGGGACAGCCAAAGGCAAACTGAAATGTGTGGATCATTAATAGTAGCTACTCCAGGCACATGACAGGCAAGGAGTCCCTACTTCAAAACTTTGAAAGAATTGATGGAGGACCAGTTGATTTTGGAGGAGATGCAGGAGGTTACATTACTAGTAGGGGTATGGTCTCAAATGGTAAGCTTAGTATTGAGAAGGTAAACTTTGTCAAGGAGCTTGCATACAATCTTTTGAGTGTGTCCTAATTTTATGACCAAAAACATCACATGCTCTTTACTAAGCATGAGTGCATTGTTCTCAATCCCGGGGTTGACATTCCTCAAGAGCATATTTTGCTCAGAGCCCCCAGGAAATGGAACATGTAAAAGATGGACTTGCAGAAAACATCTCCCTCTTGAGAAATTTCTTGCTTTCTATCTAAAGCAAATAGTGATGATTCTTTCCTTTGGCATAAAAGAATGTGCCATGTAAACTTTAAGAACATGAATAAACTGATTAAGAATGATTTGGTAACTGGAATGCCAAAGAAAGAGTTTACAAGTGATGACCACTGTGTTGCATGCCTGAAGGGGAAGCAACACAAAGTGTCTCACAAGCCAAAGGAAATGAACTCTATCACTACTCCCCTACACTTGTTACATATTGATCTGTTTGGCCCCACCAGTGTAATGAGTTTAGGAAGGACCTCATACTATTTGGTGATCATAGATGACTTCACAAGATTTACTTGGGTGTTTTTCCTTAGAAATAAGGATGAAACTCCTGAAATCTTAAAGAATTTCATTCTGAAAATTAAGAATCAATCTGATCACAAGGTAAAAATCATAAGATGTGATCAAGGAACCGAATTCAAAAACCAAATCCTTGATACATTTTGTGATGAAAAGGGTATTTCAAGACAATACAGTGCTCGCAGGACTCCTCAGCAAAATGGTGTTGCTAAGAGGGAAACAGGACACTTATTGAAGCTGCAAGAATCATGTTGTTTGACTCTAAGCTGCCCATCATCTTCTGGGCAGAGGTTGTCAACACAGCCTGCTATGTGCAATACATAGTTTTGGTAGTTAAGACACATGGTAAGACTCCTTATGAACTGTGGCACAAAAGGAGACCATTTATTGGTTTTCTCAGAACATTTGGATGTCCTTGCACCATCTTGAATACCAAAGATCAAATAGCCAAGTTTGCTGAGAAATCAAATGATGGACACTTTGTTGGGTACTCTTCTCAAGCTAAGGCTTATAGAGTATACAATCTCAGGACTAGAATCATTGAGGAGTCAGCCAATGTGACTTTCAATGAACACACACACTATGTAAAAGGTTCTGGTCCAGATTAGCTGTTTGATCTTGACTTAGTTACCAACAGAAGATCCTGATCCAAGATTTGAGCTGAGAAGACCAAACAAAAAGACTACTTCAGCTCCAATGATGACTAACCCTACAATTAAAGCTCCCATCAGCACTAGCATGACAAATACTGCTGATTCAAATGAGTTACCTTAATTCCAGCTCAGAGGCTCAGAATTCAGGAGAAGGAACTTCAAATGCAGGAGGAGGAACTGGAGGTGGTGACAGTGATCAAGAATTTCTTGATGCTGAAAACCACTCCATTGAAGACAACATGAATGATGTCACACACTCATTGGATCAAGTCTCTCTTGATAAGTGTGTTGATGTGATGGGAGACACCTCATTGCCAGATCAAAATTTCTCAAATTTAGATCTGTCTAACCAACTTGTTGTGATCCCTCAACTTCGGATCCACAAGTCACATCCATCCACAAACATCATTGGAAATGTTGACTCAGGGGTAAGAACAAGAGGACAAGCTCATGACAGCCATGTTTGTCTACATTCTTGTTTCTTATCCTAGATAGAACCGAAGAAGGTTGATGAGGCTTTGAAGGATGGAAGCTGGATTGAAGCTATGTAAGATGAGCTGCTTCAAATCAGAAGACAGAAGGTTTGGAACTTATGTCCTCTTCCTCAAGGGAAGAGTGTCATAGGAACCAAATGGGTATTCAGGAACAAGAAAGATGATAGAGGGATCATCATCAAGAACAAGGCTAGACTGGTTGTCCAAGGATACACTCAAGAAGAAGGAATTGATTACACTGATGTCTTTGCTCTAGTTGCAAGACTTGAAGCTGTAAGAATATTTCTGGCTTATGCTGCATCTTATGCTGCATCCAAGGATTTCAAGGTCTACAAGTTTGATATGAAGTGTGCTTTTCTCTATGGGGTGATTGATGATGAAGTTTATATTAAACAACCACCTGGCTTTGCAGACCCAGATCATCCTAATTATGTCTGGAAGCTTGATAAATCCCTTTATGGACTGCATCAAGCTCCAAGAAAGTGGTATGAGACACTATCAACATACCTCTGTCAACATGGATACAAAAGAGGTACCATTGATGGGACTCTCTTCATCAAAGAAACAGGAAATGACACATTGCTAGTTCAGATATATGTGGATGACATCATCTTTGGTTCAACTAATCCAAAGCTCTGCAAAGACTTTGAGATGCTAATGAAGAATAGATTTGAAATGAGTGCCATGGGGGAACTCAATTTCTTTCTAGGAATTCAAGTGAAGTAGGTTGAAGATGGCATCTTCATCAGTCAATCAAAGTATGTACAGGACATACTTACAAGTTTCAAGATGACTGACTGTAAGGTTGCAAAGACACCCATTGCCAAAAACCACTCCCTTGGTCCTGATCTTGAGGGGGAGTGTGTTGATGAATATCTCTACAGGGCTATGATTGGGTCACTTATGTATCTTACTCCTAGCAGGCCTGATATCATGTTTGCCACATGCATATGTGCAAGATATCAAGCCAACCACAAGATGTCACACCTAATCACTGTCAAAAGGATCCTTATATATCTCAAAGGTGCTCCAAATCTAGGCCTTTGGTATCCAAAGAATTTAGACTTCAATCTGTATGCTTATACAGATAGTGATTATGGTGGCTGCAAAATGACTACAAAGTCAATATCTGGGGGGTGTCAGTTCCTGGGTGGAAGGATAGTCTCTTAGCAATGCAAGAAGCAATCCTGTGTGCCTGCCTCAACTGCTGAAGCTGAATACATTGCTGCTACCAGCTACTGTGCTCAAGTGCTTTGGATTCAGAATCATATGCTAGACTATGGGTTCAATTTCAAAGAGACTCCCATCCACATAGACAACAAAGTGCCATCTTTATTACAGAGAATCCCGTGCAGCACTCAAGGACCAAACACATCAACATCAGGTATCATCTGATTAGGGATAATTTTGAAAAAGGATTGATAAAACTAATCAAAGTTAACACAAATGAACAATATGCCGATCTGTTCACAAAAGCGTTTGATGAACAGAGATTTAAATATCTTGTATCAGCTATTGGGATGATTAACTTTGAGTAGATTTTTCTTAATAACTTAATCAATATTATTTCTTAAAACTATGTATCCTTGGTTGTCTATGAGATCACTTCATAAGCCCAGTTCTCTTTGGAAGATATATGAATTTTTTTTAAAAATGATATCTCTTAGAATGTTGAAAATTTACCTTCGGAAGAAGCAAAAGTTGCCTTCGAAAGAAATTCATGTCTAAATCGTTTAAACAGCTTATATGAGATTTACCTTCGGAAGAAATTCTTGAAGTATCTTCCGAAGCTTAAATTTTGGTATAAGTACTTAAATGCATTTTAGGAACAAATCTCTTCCGAAAGCAATTTAGTCTCGGAAGACTTATTTATTTCTTCCGAAGCCAAAATTTTCAAAACTCTTTGAAGTATCTTTCAAAGCAAAATTGCTTTCGGAAGCTTTGATTGCAAAGCTTCCGAAACCAAAATTGCCTTCGGAAGCTTTTCTACTTCCAAGAAAACTAACTTTTTGGGCGCCTTTTTTCAGAAGTAGGACCCACTTGCGGATTTCAATGATTATCTTTTTGTCATAACTTTGTCTCAAATCCAGTGTATATCTTTCCAAACGGTTTTATTTCATCTCACTTCTCTCATTGTTCTTTAACCTAAAATTACCCCCAAAATTTCATCTTCTTCTTCTTTCCTTCACTACAAAGCTTCTTCAAATGGCCAATCTTGATCATCGTAACGACCCTGATTTCACCATGCACCTACACAGGCAACACAATCAAGTTGCTCTGTTAAACTCTGAGAAGGATCCAAGCTTCTCAATCGTGTGTAGGTATCTTTCTTTGTCTCACTACTTCACCTCCCTTACAATCGATCCTCCTCTCTATAAGGATCAGTTGCTTGAGTTCCGGTGGACTTGTCAAGAGGTCAACATGGACGGGGAGAAGGCACTGTCTGCCACAGTGCAGGGGAGGATGGTTTTCATCACTCCAGCCATTATAAACACCCATTTGCAGCTGGATGATGAAGCAGGTGAGCTGTCCTTTCCAAAAGCTGCTGTCAACCAATCCTTCACGCAGATGGACTACGTAGGTGACTTTTCGGTCAAAATCTTCAAGAAGGGGAAGGTCTCATTCCAATGGAAATACCTCCTCCATGTCGTCATACATAGCCTATCCAACAAACATGGAGGATGGGACCAGATTCTAGAAGACCTCTCCTTCATTGTCCATGGGATGGTTCAAGGGGTCGAATTCAGGTACTCTCAGTTTGTATTTACAAATTTACTAGGGAATTTGGATTCCTTAGAATATTACATGTTCCCTCGGTATGTTCAACACATTCTCAACTGTGAATTGGGACCACAGTTGAGGGGAACAGGTAATTTTCTTAAACTTGCACATATGAGGCCCGGCATTTTCATGATATTGAAAAAGCCAACTGTTGGGTTCTCAGGGGTAGAAACAGCCCTTGTCCTGAAAATGTTTGAGCTCATTGCTCAGGGTGAGATCCTACCAGCCCCAGCTAGTGATGAACCAACACTCTCTACTTCTCACCCACCTCAAATACAACCACCATCAAATTCACCTACCAAAGAAAATCCAAGCAAACCCCTGCACTTGCTACTGAGCATGTGCAGGCCCCCATATCACAACCCATACAGGAGGAAGTGGAATCTCGAGCTCCTACTTCCCTAAGGTGCAGACCACTCCCATCTTTCAAACAATCAAAGCTGAGTTTCCTCATGCTCAGCCTGATGAGCTCACAACTCCACAAACAACCTTAAGAGATCACTCTGAGTCTCAACACTCTAGTGATCAACCTTCAGGGGAAAGCTACCATCCCCAGCCTCTTGATCTCAACCTCCCCATACCCAGCCTTGACTTCTACTCTGATGAAGATTTGGGTTTCAGTGAGTATCATGGCTCTCCCTTCTCTACCCACACTCAAGGGGAGATGAGTACTCCTACTTTACCCATGTCTAGCCCACATCAGACACCCCAAACTGAGGTGGATCTTCCTGTGATTGTCCAGGAGATCCATGTGGAAGAGGCTCTCACTGTTGCCAGTGATTACATCTTTAAGACCTCAACCACGGCAACCCAGCCTCTTGACACTGTCATTGGCCAGGGGAAATCCAGCAGCTAAGAACCCCATGCTGGTGGTGAAGGAGCCGACCTCGGTTCACCTCCTTCATCCCCTAATGATTCTTCAACTGAAGATGAGGGGAGTCTGAAACTCAGGGTGCACCAACTCAAAGACATCTGCACCCAACTGGTTTCACAATATCTCACCTTGAATCACAGGTGACTATCTTGCAAAGGAAGGTCCATGACCAGCAACTTGAGATCACCGATCTTAAGGGCCAGTTAGCTGAGAGACCTATAGGACAACCTCATCCAGGTCCATAAGAACCTGTGGACGTTATGGATCACTTCCCCAGCTCACCGATGCATGAGGGTGATGCTACCAAAATGGGGGAGGAAGTTCTGACAGCCACTGAACCTGGGATTTCTTCCTCAAGTATGGACATACAGGACTCACCATCCTATCTTGTAGTTGTCCATGCTCAGCAACCTCCTCTAGACAATGATCTGGAACTGCTCAATCAATAACTGTTTGAAGAGGAAGTACTAAGAACAATGTCTGCCCCATCTGAGAACCCAATCTGGGGTTGGGGGTATGACAATGATAGGAAAGCTCTTATGATCTCTAGAGCTTAGGGTCAACAAGAAATTCTTAACATCTCCACCCTGAGTTTCTATGAGAGTATAAACTTGGTAAATCTGGCACTTGTCAACCCAAGCAATAACAAACAAGCTGTCAGATTAGCCAATCAAATTCAAGACTGGGTGCTGGCAGAATTCAAAAGGAGAACTGTATTATATAGACAGAGGCTAGGAGTTGAAGCCTTTGGTCAACTGGATGTTAAGGTAGACCCCAAGATTAGCTTCGAAGGGAAAGCCTTGACTGAAGGCCCAGAGGCTGAGACTGTGAACCTTGAGACAAGATCTCCTCCAGCACCCCATACCCTCAGTGAGGCACCAGCTGATGATGGTGCTTCACAACCTCTCTCTAGCCAGAGCTTGACTGCTGACTGAAGCAATGAAGGCCAAAGCTCTCCTCAGATTGAGGCATCAAGATCTGCAATTGACAAAAGCAAAAGAAAGATGACTCCTGAAGAGATTGAAGAAGAAAAGAGAGAGAGGAAGAGGAAGCTGAGGGGAGAGAGTTCAAGTGGCTCCCCAGGATTCATGCAAACTGTAATTCTAGCTGCCCCTGTACCAAACACTCAAGAAGATGAATTAAAGGCAGCCAGGCTCAACTATCTGGGGACCAGGAACTACAACATAGATGAACTCATCTCTCTTCCCTTAAAGGAGTTAAATGAACTGGCTGATATTGAATTGTCAAAGGAGAGGAAGGAAGCAGAGGATGCAACCTTGACCCTCAAACACAAGGAAGAAATAAGGAGAAAAAGGCTTTACAAGAACATTCCTGTCCTCTCCCTAGTTCAAGAAAGTCCTGAGTCAGAGACTGTGGCTGCTGAACAACCTCAGGTAGTTGATGAAGAAGAAGGATTAAAAATGATCAACTACCTGAGCAAGCCAAGAAAGAAAGGCAAGCTTAAAGAAGAGGCAAAGGGAAGAAGCTGCAAAATCAAGAGCCATCATCCAGAAAAGTCAGAAAAAGTCTGCAGATAGGCAGAGGATGATGAGCTTCTTGAAGCTGTATGGGTTCTCCGAAAGGAGGCTTGGTCCCATGTCTCTATCCATAATGCATGAGCACATAAGGGTGATCAAGCAGAAGATA
This sequence comes from Flaveria sonorensis, assembly GCA_025506505.1. Taxonomy (NCBI): domain Eukaryota; kingdom Viridiplantae; phylum Streptophyta; class Magnoliopsida; order Asterales; family Asteraceae; genus Flaveria; species Flaveria sonorensis. The sequence continues at coordinate 15,559,059 of CM046440.1, read as the reverse complement.
AAAAGGGGAGAGCTTGTGGACCTTCATTCATCATCAATTCAAGCTCAACCTAAACTTAAGGTAAAGGTGGAACCTACAGAGACAACACCACCTGCACCTGAAGCTGCACAACAGCCAACTTCATCTTCTAACCCACAGAAGGGTTCTCCTCCTTCTCCTTCTGAAACTGGGAGAGAGGAGATCCTAACTGAGAAGGAATCCACTAAAGAACCTGGTACTAAAGACCAACACTCTCAGTTAAAATCATCAGGGAGGAAAAAGAGGATGGCCAAAAGAAGATCATCTTCAAAGAAGAAAAGAAGAAAGGCATCCTCCTCCCAACCTCAGGATGAGTCCGAACATCCTGAGGAAGTGTATGAAGAGGACTCTCAACCAACTCCTATCATAGTAGAGCCTCTCTCTGTTGGAAGACAAATTTTGTCTTGGACTTTTACTGAAGATCCAGACAGATGGTATGTCACTACAGATCAGGGAGAACAACATGTCTACTACATAAGTGACATGCTTGAACTCCCTCTGCATGATCTCTATGACATGAGATGGTACTTCATGAGTCTGAAGAATCCAGATCTACAGATGTAGAAAGGAATTCTGAAGATCCTTATGTGGACTATCCCAGTCTGAAGAACCTCTTTGTTTTGGTAGCATCAGCCTAGGGGGAGTTTGTAGGAACCTCTGAAGTTAAAAGGCCGATGCAACCAAAAGATACCAAAACAACCAAGTCTTCCAACATGCACTTCGGAACAAAGGTGAACTAGCTTCGGAAGTTTTACACACTCAAGAAAAATGCTAAGTGTAAAATCTTCCGAAGCCAAAGTTCAGAAGAAAATGTTACGGAAGCTTTACACTGAACTTGGAAAATATTCGAAGTGTAAAGTCTTCCGAATCCAAAGACTCAACTTTTCCGAAGGTAAAAGATGAAGTCTTCCGAAGCTCTCTAGACAAAGTCTTCCGAAGCTCTCTAGACAAAGTCTTCCGAAGCTGTTTAAAGACAAGACTGATTTTCCTCTGAAGAGAGAGAAAATATACTTTTTCCATCAACTTTATTATAAAGCAACCTAATTTCCGCTGCATGCTCTGGTAGTTCACCTGTTATCACTAGTTGGTGAAACTTCCATACTTTATGATAAAGTAGATAAGGTCTTCGCCTGCAAGTTTCTGTTTTTGTTCCTTCTTGGCTTTTTATAATAGGAAAGTCAGTGAGCTATGGATTGTCATAGTCACTAGTCAAAAGACAATCTGCCTTTTGACTTTAGGCTGATCTTGTTGTCCAGATTATTCACTTCCAACTGTCTTTTTGTATATTAACGGTTATAGGATGTAGTATAAGTAGTTTCTGGTTCTTGTATTTAAGATATACCTGTACAACACTTGTAATAGAACTAGAGAAGCAATATACAACTTCCTTGAAAACTTTATCTTATGCTCTTGTTCTTGTTTTACTTGTGTTTATCTTGTATCTTCAGTAAAGGTTCATAGTTCCCTATTTGAATTGTTAAGTGATCTTAAGATCCTCCTAAGTGTGTTAACTAAGTGAAAGCTTAAGTACCCTTTAACGGTCCTGCAAAATTTGATTAGGGAGCCAAGGGATGTGATACCCAATAACATATGGCCATTGGGCACTGCTATGAGGGAGATAACTACATTGATTCAACTCTTTGATCTGATTACCACTCCTAGATCAGCTGAAGAAAATAGAATAATAGCATGGAGATTTGATGCAAAGTGGAATTGTGCCATTATAAAAAGAGCATCAGGGATGGTTCAATACTATCCTTAGATGGAGTCTTTCCTCTCACTCTACCTAATGCTGATCTACAATGCCTTCAATCCATTCCTATCGCTAACTATCCTATCAATCCAAGAGGAAGGGATTTCTCTGGAATAGTTGCAAAGCTCAGACATAAGTTCAAAGGGGATGTCTTGAATGAAGCAAGAAGAGAAGATGAAGAGCAGAAAAGAAGAAGACAAAGACAGAAAAGGCCTCATACCAGTTTTTCTCAATCCATAGATGATGAATTCTTAACAAGAATTGGCTATGAAAACAAGGCAGAAGCTTTAGTTAAAACTATAGAAGGAAATCAATATTCAATCTCTATCATAGAGTGGGGTTATGTAGAAAGAACCAAAGAGCTTGTGTTTCTAAGGAATGATCCACATAAGAAAGGTTCAAGCATAAGACAGTTTGACCCAATGGAAATCAAATTGCTTCACCCAAGCTACACTTCATATCTACATGACAAGTACTTCCCCAAGCTAAATGAACAAAATACTCAAAATGACCTATGCTTGTATGTTCATATCATTCAAGTTATTGACAAGCTGTATGCTAAAGCTCACAAGAGAAGAAAATTTAAAGCGGGCCAGCTACTGGGAACAGAAATTCAATCAATCACTGAGTTGAGAATATCAAAACAAGATGAACTTGAAGTGGTTTTAAATAATAGTGTTGTTGCAACACTTACCACTGAAGAGGACATCCTGGGTCTGAAATACAAGATGTTGAAGAAAATAAAGAGGATGAAGATTAAGTACTTCTATGATGATCAGAAAAATGTAGTTAAATACTTCACAACAAGAATTTTGGGAAGCGTTCAAGAATTAAGAGCATTAAACCAATGATTATAAGAGTTTAAACCTATAGGGGGAGTACTGTTAGGTCTACATCCTTTGTATAGGTTTAGATAATAAATCAACTCTTGTAATAACTCATTGTAATTCTCTTTTGATAACATAATGTACTGCATGAATTATATATTAACCCATATTATTGTGTGTGTTGGTTTATGTGTCATTACAGGAAACATCAGACTTGGTCAATTTGGATAATTTACCAAGTGTTAGAACAATCTGCGGATGTATAAGTGTTCTTCCGTAGATAATATAACTAAAGTCTGTGCTTCCGTAGATCTCCTACGGAAGAACAAGAATTGCTGAACAAGTCCAAAGATCAAGTGGAGCTACTAAAGAAGAGCTTGCTGCAGAAGAAGTACAAAAACTCCTGCGGAAGCACAACCACTAAAGAACAAATGTTGAAGACTAAGTGTTGCTATGGAAGACCAATTTCTACGGAAGAGAACTTCCTACGGAAGACAAATTCCTACGGAAGATCAAAAAGTCAACAAGTCAACATGTCAAAGCAACATTATCAAATCAATGACGGTAGAAGATATTGAAGTCAAGCGAATATTCCATGTCACATCAATAACTTTCTCTGTGTAATTTACAATTTCCAATGTAAATTGTGAACTCCTTTGCCTATAAACAAGGCAAGGATGCACACATATAGAAACAGAATAGCGAAACAGAATAGCGAGATATTAACAAGAAAATAGAAACAGAATAGAGAGAGATTGAGAGATATCGATACTCAAATAGGTGTATATATTGATAGAAACGATATCAATCAAGAGAACAACAGAGAATAACAGAATAACAGAGAACAAGAACAGAGAACAACAACAATATAGCAATCATAAGAACATCAAAAGCATCAACATCAATTGTAATCGGTTCGTTGTGAATGAAAAGCAATTGAAAATCATCTTTGTGTTACATTATTACATTGTGTTTTCAAGTTGTTTTATTTTGTTCATCGATTTCAATTTTATAAACAAACCATTAAACAACAAGTATTGATAGTTTCGCGATCGTTACTTGTTAAAATCAAATTGATAATTCCTGCATCGATCTTTGGATTCACAAGATTAATGATTATATCACAATTCAATTGTCTAAGGAAATTTCAAGTCACCAAAGCCTTATCCAAAATATCAAAAATCCAAAAGGTTTCAGAAAAATGGGTCCGTAAAAGATAAACAAGAATAAGGGCTAGGATCACCAAGATTCAAAATATGGATACACTGGTTGGGTCTATATGTATTTTAGACGTGGGTGGGTGCCGCAATTTTACTATTTGTGATGTATGTATTTTTTTAGAGAGGTTTATTCTTTTCATGTTTAGGTTCGAATTCGATTATATTCTTCACCACCATCGCCTATTTAGTAGAAAATCCAATTTTACCCTGCTCTTATCATGATTTGAGACATTAAGCTATTTGCGTAACCGAATAGCGATTTGAGAGTTACCTTTAATTGTGAACGAAACCAAGTGTAATTGATGCTGATTTTGCATGTTGTCATAACTCGTCAATTGATTCTGATTTTACGTACTCCGATTGTCGGTTTGCAGGTTGGCTGGAATGTCACTGATGTATTATCTCCAAATTCCCATGAAAACCACGTAGATTGTGGAGCAAAGAAAAAACTAAGAGGACAGATGTTCTCGAGAGAGGTTAAAAAAAACGGGAGAGGTTCTTCCGACATGGGAATATATGTTGCCCGATTTCAACAGGTGTTAGCAACTTGTGCTGATAATGTGTAAATAACAATAGAGAAATGAGAGAGAAGTAAAGGGGGAAATATAATTCATTCAATCTACTCTCAATATATATTGTACATCATATATATAAGTATACAACTTGAAACCGTGGCTATAATAAATATGAGATATGATGGTGCATAATGTTGGTAAAATGTGTGCATTGAATATCATTTACATCATGAAACAAATGATAGCAAATAAAATCTTCATGTCTTTTCTCCGAGCTTGTAAAGATCTCTCCGCTTAAAAGTTAATAGCTTGTCTCTTTCATCACAACACATGAAAGCATGCATCTTTTTAGAACTTAATAACTCTAATGATTCTTAGCTCAACTATTTAAGGTAAGATAGCTTAAGGCTTTAATAAAATAGGAAGATTTTGACTTCAAGTCTTACCCGGGATGAAATACAAAAGGAGGTTTCAGGTTGAGTCAAGGGTTTTGTTTTTTACCTATGGTGGGTTTCTTCCTGATGGTTGTCTCAGGTTCGGGACTAAGTTTTCTCACTTGAGTAATAGAGATTATCGGGTGGACCAATAACCCGTCTGTGATATAATGAGCCGTGAAAAAAAAATTAAACCTCAATAACAATGTTATGATCTCATGTCATTGATTGCACTTCTCCTTTTTTATTGCAAGGTCGCCTCTTTATATAAGCATTTAACTGTTTAGGGTGTCTGTTGAACAACTTCATCTTTTTGCTTTTTAAGTGTGCACTATCTTCATCAAAATAACCATAGCTTATAAATATTTATTGAGTTACTTTATACCCAAAATAAATTCCATCTTTTGATTACTTCTACGATCATGACTGCAAGTCTGCAATTTAGCCCCCCAAATGAGACCCCAAAATAAATTCCATCTTTTGATTATTTTGAAGTCCAACGATTAGAACAATGTATCACCAATTGTCGAAGGGTTATTGTTCAAAAAATAAAAATAAAATACTCCAGCCACCAAGTGGAAATAATACATGTTCAATATCTAGTTTTTCACATTTCACATGAATTACTACTTTTTCACGTAATTCATGCTTTTGGCAGCCCACGCCCCACAGTGGAAATCAACCTACCCCAAGAATCCATGCGAAAAGCCCACTTTGCATGCTTATCCTGACTCTCCCCCATGCCCATTTTATCCCCACTTTTAAGGCCCATTCAAACTCACGTAGACTTTGTTGATTAACCCATGCACATGCAAACACCTTGCCCAATCTTACAAAGCAATTCACCAACCCATTATGATGTTCAATATTACATTAAGACCATTCCGATATATATATATATATATACACACACATAACCCATGCACATGCAAACACCTTGCCCAATATTGCAAAGCAATTCACCAACCCATTATGATGTTCAATATTACATTAAGTCCATTCCGATATATATATATATATATATATGTAATGTTAAGGTTGCAACCAAGTGCATGACCTGGTCGGTAGACCAACCCAGGTCGCCACCCATTTGCTTTTTCTTAATTTTAGTTGTACCAATAGTATCTGGACACCTAACCATATTTTCTTGATTATATATTGTTGCAATTAATTTAACATTTATATTCTTTTTCAGTAACCCTTACACGTTATTATTACTTTTTTAAAATGTTAGTTTTTCAATATAAAATGAATATTAACCATTTGATGAATGTATCAAAATAGAATAATTATCTTTATTATCTTAATAGAATAAAAAAATAATCTTATGTTATTTCTATTTAATAAAACTTTAATTTTAGTTGGGTTGTAAATGAGTGTGAAAATTTGAGTATGGTTGACTTGTGTAGATAGAAGGGAAATAAATTAGTTTTTTAATAAAAGATTGGATTGAGTTAGGTTGTGAATGGGGATAGTCTAAGATCACCCTCCAATTTGTTAATATCCACCTACTTTTATTTATAATTCAACCACAATCTTGCCAATCATTCAATATGAAACCCATCTACTTTGATGGGGGTCTTTGTATATTATATACAAAAAATGTATTATAGTCTTTTTCCACATGTATTGCCGTCAAGTTTTTATTGACATGACAGTTTCATTCAAATCAAACACAGTCCATTTTTTTAATCATCATCATCTAGTTTAAACCGATTCATATCTAAGACTACTTTACAATTTTACCACATCATCATCATAGTCAGATCTCTTCTCCCCTTTTGATCATCCTACTTCATCATCATGGTCTACCACCGACATCTTCTACCATTGTCATCTTGCGTTCTTTTCACCTGATCGAAGTTCACATCTACATTCATCATCAACTTTATCAAATTTGGGTTCGCCATAGATATTGATTTTTACAGTTTTTTGAAGTAAAATCCAAAATCAAAGGTAACATATATCATCATCGAACCCCAACTTGTTTAATGTTTTGTTAAAATTTTGTTTTTTTGTAATGTTACTTCATTATTAGGCTTCCTAAAAAGGAAATCCGATTTGGTGTGCTCTGTGTTGGGGCATTTTCAATTGAAGCACTAAACGAAAGGTTCCGGGTTAATTTTGTGTTAGGGTGTGGTCTGTGTTGGTGTGGTCTAAGTTAGTGTGGTATGCGTTAGGGTGTTTGTGATTTAAACCCTCAAAATTTATTTTTTAATGTTAGAAGATAGTAGATCTGTTAGGGTTTGTGTGGATGTTGATTGACGCATTTAAAGAAACATTATTTTGTTATGTAGATTTGTTAGAACATACCAATGTAGGGTTTCTTATACACGTGTTAACTTTTTCAAATGACATTAGATCTGTTAGGGTTTGTGTGGTGTTTATTTGAAGATCTAAACTAGCTGTTATATTGTTTGTAGATCTCTTAAAACTTAAACGTGTATGGTTTTTCCCACATGTGTTAACTTTTTCAGTGAACATTATGAATTATATGATTTGTGTAGATCTTTACACTTGTGTTGGTTTTAATCATTTTATATGTTTGGAAAAAAGAAAGATTAACTGAAAGTTTGTTTCATGTTTATATTGAATTGTGGATTGTAAATGCCTTCAAGTAAGTTTGCGTTAACACCGTTTAACATATACAAAACCATATTTTATATTGTTTGGTAACGTGGCACTTAGGAAACGTAAATAAACAACAGTGAAAAACAGTTTCATGTTTACAAACAATGAGGAGGACCCAATTTGTGGTTGACACAAATAAAGAAGGAAGTAACCATGTAAAGTGCATTAGATAAAACCAGATTGTAAGAAACTTTAATTGGACTTAGTTTATAAACTTATTGCCTTTTAAGTTTTTTTCATTATTAATATATTGTTCATGCACATAAACACACATTCAAAAAGTGAGAAAATGTTACCTTCTAGTCTACGACCCCAAAGATAAGAAAAATTACCAAAACCATAACTGATGAAGATGCAACTTCAGAAGGTATGGACATTAGTTTATTAAAATGTTTTTATTTTTTCACGGGGACTTAATTTTGATGATTTTAAATGTTATAATGTTGTTTAGAAACTAATTGTCAAGTGTAAGAGAGTTTCCACATGTGAAAAATGGGGCTTATAAGGACTCTTAAGAATCAATAATTGATCTAGGCATTACAACACCAACGAAAAAGGGTAAACTTACATATAGTAAAGTATGCATTTTTAGATGTGTAAAATGCACACATTTGCAGTATAAGGATTTGCCAAACTTACATATATTTAAAAATAGACTAGTCTTTTTTCCATATTAGGTTTTTCCCAAATATATACCTTACAAATATTAGGTTTTTCCCAAAAGATTAGGTTCATAATACCTTGATGTAATTTGAACATTGGTACTATAGTTATCCTGGGTAGTCAACTCAGGAAAAGAAAGAGGATAAAAAGTCAGTTGAAGAAGGTAAGAAAGGATCAATATTTCTAGAAGTTATTATATGATTAATAATTTTAGAATAAATTCATGAATTTATAACATTCGATTTAGCTTTAGAATCTAAATTGACAAGTGGAGGAGAGTTAAAGAATATTGAAAAGGGGGGTTTAAGTGTTCGACAAAAGCAGCAATTTTAAGAGTTTATCTTAGTGGCTGATACTAATCAAAGATTTCTCAGAATGCACTGAAGGACAAAAAAGTACAATGAAGATTTGACAATGTACAAAAAAAAATAACTAATTATCAAATCTTTCGAAGCCAAAAACAGAAATTTCTCAAAGCCAAAATTGAAGTCTTCCGAAGCTTAAAGACAAAGTCTTTTAAAAGTTAAAGACTGAACTCTTTCGAATACTAAAGAAGACATGTGTCTACTAACATGCTTTTAACAAAAGCAGAAGACACTTCCGCTGCCAGCTCTAATGACCGTTGGTGATTAGCTTTTTACTTTTGTCAACTATACATCATGGTCTTTTATCTGTAGCTTTCTACTTTAGTACTTTTATCCTTATTGTAATATAATAGGATGTGAGGTATGGCATGTTATAGTCACATATCAAAAGGCAATCTGCCTTTTAACTTTACATTGATCTTGTTGTCTAGATTAGTATCTAGCTGGTCTTCAAAGTATGCCCTGCTATAGGATGTACTATAGAGTATCTCATGTATCACTCTTTAGGACTAAGCCTTGTAACACTTGTAAAATACTTGAGATCAATATACTTCATCCTTGAAAACCAATCTTTGTGTTCTTGAGTGTTCTTACTTGTTTGTTCATTGTTACTTTGCCTGGTTTCCTATTTAATCTAGTATGTGTGTTATCTCCAACTGTGAAACTATTGTTGAATCATTAAACCGGTCCTGCAGTAATTGACGTAACCTCCACAACCTCAAAGAAAAAAAGGGTAAAACTTACATTTATATTTGCTTACACACGTGCTAGGCGGTTTTCAAAATAAATTAATTTCGCTTACACATGTGTTAGGATTTTTGTACACATGTGTATAATATACTTATACAGGTTAACTACTATATGTAATTTAATTTGAACATAGGTTTAAAAGTTATATTGTGGAAGTTCAACATAGAAAAAAAAGATGATAAGAAGTCAGTGGAAAAAGTAAGAAATGATCAAACAAAAAGGTTGAAAAACAACAAAGGGTGTAAAAAAGAAAAATTAAAAAGACATAAAAACCAAAGATTGAAGTAGGTAGTCAGAGAAAAAGGAACCGGGGTTTGAGTAAGGTACAAGGAGGGAAAAAATAAAAGGTATGATGTTGAAGAAGATGAAAAGATTGAAGTTTATGGGAGTAAATAAAGGAATAAGTGGTTAGCCCTAAAGAACTAGACATATCCACACCAGTTTCACATCATAGTTCACCCTCACCAACTAAAAAAATTTACGGTCGTGAAGCATTTGGGTTTTAGGCTATTTCTTTATTTTAATATTGATAAAATCTCCGCTAAACTGGGGCATTTTCTAGTTGATAACATTGATGAGAAAAGATGGAGTTAAACATAGGTCGTATAAAGCTTAAGGTATATTGCCATTCAGTGCATTGCCTGTTAGGTATACCAAACAACATTTATTCTCAGTCCATCAATGCTACTTGGAAACCGTCAAATATTACTAAATCATGGAAGGAAATGTATCCAGGAGAGATGGGGGCACCTTCAGAGATAGTTCATAGAATCACCAATTTAGAAAATGATGATAACATGATTTTTTAGATAAATTTCATTATTTTACTTCTAACTTTAATGTAGATTGCTAATGATTTTTGAAACTCTATATGTGAACTCTAATATTACACATGTGTTAACTTAGTTAGACACATGTGTTAAATTAGTTGAACACATGTGTTGTATAGTATTGCACACATGTTAACTTTGTTGAATAGGTTTGTTGAGTTTTGTCATATAGATATACAAAACATTATAAAACTTATTTTAAATTTGTGTTTGTAGTTTCTATAAATTGAGAAGATATCATGCCGGAGGATGAAAGCAGAAAGAAACAATCTACTAATAACATATTGGACAAACGACCTGCTAAAGTTGAGGGAGAAATAAGAAATTGCTAATAGGGGTTTTGAATTGGGTGGATTAATTGCTCTAGAGAATGAAGCAACTACCTTAGGGATAAAGGACATAAATATGATGGTACAAATTCTATTTTAGTCAAAACCTTTTTATTCGAATGTTTATTTTATTAGTTTGTGTAAGAGTTTATTTTAAAGGCTGATGCTAACCAAAGATCTCTCAGCATGCTTCTAATGTACAAGGAAGTTAGTTCAGAAGATTTGACCATGCACAAATAAAATTAACTTTTTTGTCAAATCTTCCGAAGCCAAAGACAGAAATCTTCCGAGCCAAAAGTGAAATATTTCAAAGCCTGAATACTGATTTCTTCCGAAGACAGAGAAGACATGCTTCTCTGACTTACTTTTAACAAAAGCAAACCTACTTTTTGCTGCCAACTTTGAAGACTTAACTACTTATATAAGTTTGTGATTATCTTTTACTTTTTTCAACTTTTTAGTATGGTCTCGTTGTCTGTAACTTTCCATTCTTGCACTCTTATTCTTTTTGTAATACAATAGGATGTGAGCTATTGCATGTCATATTCACGTGTCAAAAGGCAATCTGCCTTTTGACTTTATATTGATCTTGTTGTCTAGATTAGTGTCCAGCTTCAAAGTATGGCCGACTAAAGGATGTAGTATAAAGTATCTCATGTAACTAGTTTTAAGACTAAGCCTTATAACAATTGTAAAACACTTGAGAGCAATATACATTATCTTTGAAAACCAATATTTGTTATTGGACTCAACAAATGCATTAATAGGATAATGCTTAAAATGATAATGCTTGCCATAATCAAACATAATGTAACACCCGAAAAATTCAAAGAAAAGAAAAGTAAAGAAGAAAAGATAAATATCCAAAATGTTAAGGGGTGAAGGTGTACAAAAGGTAAACTTACCCATAATAGGTTTCAAAAAGGTGGTAAGGCCGCCCATGACCCTCTCTCTCATGAAAAATTTGGCTAAAGGCTTGGAAAAGAAAACCCCATCCGGTTTTAGAGAGAGAAAGCTCAAGTTCTTCGAAAGGTGAGATTTCCAGAAGATTTCTTCTCAATTTTCTGCTGGGTTCGAGCTTATGAACCTATTTTTATGTGTTTTCTTGTGTTGGTTGTTTGTTTTATGTGTTTAGGTGTTAGATATTCTTGTTAGCTCTCGGGTTGTGGTGTTTCACTTGATAGCTGCTGAGAGGTGAGTTCTAGATCCCCTCTTTTACATGTTTTCTACTTGTTTTGGGGTTGATATGCATAATAACTGCTTTTTTCCTAACCAAACTATGAGTTTTACATGGTATACGGTTGTGTTTGAAGTATGTTTGTTTTAAGTGATTTTTACGATGTGTGATGATGTTTGTTATGCTTTAAGCTTGTAACAAGTTAGATCTATGCTAAGTTCAGGCTAGAATGATGTTTGAGATTGGAAAACTTCATAAGTTGCATCGCAGGTACTAAACAAGTGTCCGCTGTGGATGATGGTCATCCGCTGTGGACGTTGTGTGTCCGCTGTGGACACTTAGAAATGTAGGACGTCCGCTGTGGACTTACATGTCCGCTGTGGACACTTAAGGAGGTTTGAGATGTCCGCTGTAGACTTACATATCCGCTGTGGACACTTACATTATGCGTTCGCTATGGATGTTATTCATCCGCATTGGACTATGGCCATCCGCATTGGACTATGTTCATCCGCTGTGGACCTTGGCTGTCCGCTGTAGACTTAGGTTGTCCGCTGTGGATACTTAGTACTTTAAGCCATCCGCTTTGTATGCTACTCATGCGCTGTGAACACTTAGGATTTTTCTAAAATTTTAGGAATAGAGTTCAAGTGTTAAGAACTTATGTTTAATGGGTGATTATGCTTGTTCTATGTTTCAAATGTTTTATTTACCTTCTTATGGGCTGTTTGCTATGAATAATTATTACTGTTTCATGATATGTGATTTTAAGGTAATAATGTTATAAAAGTATTATTCATAATAAGTGGACACAAAGGAATAAAAGAAGGACAGTGAAACTTAATAAATGTTACCCCAGGGTCCTAACAATAGGTGAAAATCCTTGCAAGCTTTTCCAACGGAGGTTCCCGACCATGTTGTCGTTAGCTCAACTGATGTATGGTTGTTTCAGCCAAGAAAGGCACATCCGGGGTCTAATCCTTGTGATTGACCAATAAACTAATAGGATCCAAGTTCATGAGCAGGCATCGTGCCTAGCAGTTTGGATCAACTGTCGGGGGTTATCTACCACTTATTAATGTGTACCGATAGGGGTTTGGCATCTGTTGCCAACCAACAATGTAGGCTCTTGCTTTGTGCGATCCTAGTTAATGAAAGTGAAAGATAATGAAAGAAAGAAAGATAAAGAATCTCTTAATGATGGATTATGTATGATGATGAATGATCACCATGTGAAGTTTACCAAAGTATATTTTCTATATTATTAAAATAGGACTCACTCAGTAACGCTGACTTTTTTTTATATGTATATCAGTTGGCAGGTAAGGTTGTTGCTGAGGATGGCACGACTGAAGCTACTTGGTGAATGGAGACTGGCATCCATTTATGCAATTATGATATTTTTGTCTTGTAATGCAACTAAATATTCTTTGTAACTCTAACAATGATGTATTATTTGGCAAAAGTAATCATAAAGCAAGAAATGGTTTTTGGTTAAATTATTCCGCTCCGATTGTTTTCTTATAATAATGTGATTTAAGATGTTTTTAATAATGAATGATGCTATGAATGACCAACTGTGGGGTTTCTGAGGATGGGTCCTTACACATAATGTGTTCTAACATACAAACAATCATTAACTAACATATTAGCATCATTAACATTCATAATATACATTAATTATTATTTAAATTTAGTTTTCTGGATTGTAGATAAAGAGAAATTTTGCTAAGTGTCGGCAACGGATGAAGTGTTGTCCACAACGGATGACTAAAAGGATGCAGCGGATGAAAAACAAGTCCAAGTGCACACAATGGATGAATAACACACACAGTGGGTGCCAAGTCCACAGCTGATGAACTGTTCATAGCAGATGCTCATCCACAGCAGATGAACATTCCACAACGGACAATATACAATGCAAACACACACAAGTGTTCACAGCGGACAGCATCCAAGGCACATTGGACAAGTTATTTGACTTCCATAACGGACTTCTAAACGTCCACAGTGGACAGCTAATCATCCATAGCTGATGTTAGGAGTTTTATGTAATTTTCGTTTACATAAGGGTATTTTTGTAATTGTATATAGCTTTCTGTATAGGCTATAAATAGCATAATACCCTAATCCTTTGTAAGCTTTTGAACAATCAATACAAACAAGCAGTAATTATCATTCAAGCATTCAATCACTAGCAAACACAAAATTACTCACACACACTGAAATCATAGCTCTAATCATGGGTTTCCACACCACGATTATTGTTTAGTGAATTCAAGTATAACAATCTGTTGTTATATTTTGTTTGAGAGATTTAAAAGCAAACATGGAGGAAATGTAGCATTTGGATGATATAAGACAAGTGGAAAGATAACTGGTGAAGGAACAGTATCAAATGGGTTGATTAGCTTTGAAAATGTCAACTACTACTCCAACCTCCAGTTCAATCTTCTCAGCGTATCCTAAATCTATGATAAAGGATATGCGACATTATTTGACTCCAACAACTGTTACATCCTCAAGACAAGTTTTCAAATACCTAAAGATTATATCCTTTTGAAAACACCCCGTCATAACAACACATACATTGTTGATATGAACATTGTTTCAGGATCAACCCCTGAAACATGTTTACTATCAAAAGCATCAGAAGATGTTTCCCAGTTATGGCACAGACGTTTGGGACATTCAAATTATAAAATAATGAATCAACTTGTAAAAGGTAACTTAGTAATAGGTTTACCACAAAAAGAATTCTTCTGTACAGACCACTGCACTGCATGTCTGAAAGGAAAACAACACAGAGTGTCTTTTAAGTCAAAATTGGTAAACTCAAACAACACATCACTCAAATTGCTTCACATGGACCTTTTTGGCCCAACAAACATCCTTAGCATAGGAAAGAAGCACTACTGTCTTGTTATAGTAGATGATTACTAAAGATTCACATGGGTTTTCTTTCTACTACACAAGTCAAAAACATCAGAAATCATCAAATCATTTATCACTAAAATTGAGAATTAATTGGATCTTAAAGTTAAATCTTTAAGAGGTGATAATGGTACTGAATTTAAAAATGACTCTATTTCTTCTTTTTGTGCAGAGAAGGAATTAGTCATCAATTCAGTGTAGCAAGGACTCCTTAGCAAAATAGTGTTGCTGAAAGGAGGAACATAACATTAATAGAAGCTGCTAGATCAATACTAGCTGACTCTCTATTACCCATATCCTTTAAGGCTGAAACAATCAACACAGCTTACTACATTCAAAACAAAACATTAATAATCAAAGAACATTCTAAAACACCATATGAATTGATGTTTAAAAGAAAACCTTTCATTGGATTTCTTAAAGCTTTTGGATGTTCTGTTTTAATATTAAACACCAGAGAACAATTATCTAAGTTTGCCCCAAAAGCAGATGACGGATTGTTTGTTGGATACTCTGGAAGCTCAAAAGCTTACCGAGTATACAATCCAAGACTAAACATAGTGGAAGAAACAACATATATTGTTTTTAATGAACACTCTTTCACTAAGAAAGTCATTGGATCAGACTGGTTGTTTGATATTGACTCGTTAACAAAATCATTTGACACATCTTACTTTGATATTTCAGGTACCAAGGATGACAATAAGTATCCAATGGTTCCACCAACAACCATAGATGTTCCTTTAACTGCTGATCCTCTAAGGAGAACAAACATCACTCCTTCTAGTACCATAGTTTCAACTCCCTTAGAACAAACAAACACATCAAAAGGAACATCATCAGACACACCATCTTCATCAACTCCTTTCGCCAACCAACCACAACCATATAAGCAAACAAAACAACAACATCCAACCACAGTTGAAGAAGAGGATGATTATTATTTATTACCTGATACACATCATGAAGATTAAATCTTAGATTTCTTTCATGATTCACCACAAACATTCAATGAACCCTTACAGCTAGATAATCAAACAGCAACCAACACCTTTGCTCATCCATCAACAACCAACCAAACTATCACCGATCTTGATTCAACCATCCCTGTTGATTAGATTACAACCAGAGTTCATAAAGATCATCCTTTAGAAAATATCATAGGTGACCTCAATACCAGATTGACCAGTAGTCAATTAGAGACAACAAACATTTTTTTGTATTCCTGCTTCATATCTCTAACCATACCTAACAACTTCATAGAAGTACTTAAAGACAACAGTTAGATAGAAGCAATGCAAGAGGAATTACAACAATTCAGAAAGCACGATGTGTGGAAATTGGTTGACTTACCTGAAGGTCAATACGCCATTGACACAAGATAGCTATTCAGAAACAAAGCAGATGACAGAGGGATTATCATCAGAAACAAAGCAAGGCTAATTGCCTGAAGATATACTCAAGAGGAAGATATTGATTATGATGATGTCTTTGCCCCAGTAGCTAGACTAGAAGCCATTCGAGTATTCCTTGCATATGCCACATCCAAAAACTTCACTGTCTTCCAAATGGATGTCAAGTGTGCATTGCTCTATGGAAAGATAGATGAAGAGGTATATGTTGCTCAACCACCAGGGTTTGAAGACCTAGAATTCTCTCATAGAGTCTACAAGTTAGATAAAGCTTTGTATGGTCTTCATCAAGCACCTAGGATGTAGTATGAAACTTTATTTAAGTTTTTACTACAGAATGGGTATACACGAGGGAAAATAGACCAGACATTGTTCTTAAAACAAAAAGAACAAGAGTTGTTAGTGGTTCAAGTTGATCACGTGATAATAATTCAAGGCTTAATTGATCTAATTATGTGATTTTACATCTTTGTTATTGTCGAATGGGATTACTTTGGTTGTGTGTTGTTTATAGGTGTTCGAAGCCTAAACAAGCTTAATTAGAAGTAAAAGAAGCCAAACACGAAACTACAAGGACTAAAGATGTAAATATCAAAAGTTACAAAAAAGGCACAAATTTAGGTGTACGAGCATATGATACTCCGGGTATGGGCGTATAATACGTCAGTCGGCGTATTGGCAGCATATTTGTGGGCGTATTTGACAAAAATTACAGAAAGTTGGGCGTATGGATGCTGAGGGGGGCGTAGGATACGCCGACCCTGGGCGTATCATATGCCGGTCTTCAACTAACACTCGGATTTTGTGGATCTTGATGTCTACTTAAACCTATCCAACCCCAACTCGAAGGACAACTTTTCCTAGCCGAAATCTAGTTAATTCAAGGTGATTTTAGGTGCTTTCAAGCTTCCCAACACACACCAAATCATCATTGATCATCATATAATCAAGATTAAAGATTCAATGAAGACCATGCGTGGCTAAGTTCTTCTTGATTCCTTTTGGTAGTACAATTCTTGTCAAGTGAGGCAATTGGTATGTTTGATTAGGTTTTTGTATTGAATAATGGATTAGTGAATGAAGTTTTATGCTTTGATTAAGTTAAAAGGTTTACTTATAAATAAAGTTGTGTGTTTGATTATTAGTTTTTGGTTTTCTTGCATCGCTAGCTCATTAAGAAAAGTAGACAACGCGATATAGGTTAATTGGTAACTTTGTGAATGAACAAGTCTTAAAAGATTATTCCTTTGTTACCACTTTAATCAAAAGCTAAGATCTTGAAGTATTATTTCTTACAAGCCCTAATTTAAAAGTATCAATTGTGGATCTTGCGAAATTGGAAACCAGGAAGTGATTGTTTCTTATTATTTAATTGAATTCGTTTCAAAGCTTGTTGCTTTTTGCAATTGTGTTCTTAATTTCATCCGAAATTTTAATCTTTAATTATAAAGTTTGTGTCTTTTAGCTAATTGAGTCACATTAATTAATCACTTTCCACATATTCCCTATGGAGACAACCTTACTTACCCTTACACAATAAAGTTAGCTAAGACCGATATAATAACTTGTTTTTTATCCAGTCTCGACAATCAGATCAAAATGGTTCCATTGCCGGGGAATTAGTGCGCTTAGTGTTTAATAGTTTTACTTGCTTTTCTTAAAAATTTTACAAAAAACCCAAAAATATTTTATTTTTCTGTTTTTCTTTTTTTTTTAATTTGTTTCCTTGTTCAGTATTACGTGAAGTATTTTGTTGGACTATTTGAAGATGATACTTACCAAAACCTAAGTGACGAATCTCATGATGATTACCAAAACCAACACGGTGAAGCTATGCTGAAAATATGATCAAAACGAAGAAAATTGACCAAAGTCAAACTTGGTCAACCGTGGTCAAAGTCAACAGTCAACTTCAGTGAACGTCCCAAATGACTTCAGCACCCAACAGTCACGCATCAGCAATAGAGAATTAATCAGACTTAGAAGAATATTTGTGTAATCATTAGGGCTTAAATGTAATTTTGTTCATTTATGTAAAGAGTATAAATTGACCAAGTGTAGTCATTTTTATACTCTAAGCACTCTAAGGAATGAAGCACTAACAACACAAACAAGAGAGAATTAGTCTAATAAGAGAAACAATTAGGTTGAGTGTGTGGTAGAGAGAATTTTCTCACAAACTCCTTTTGTAATCTCCTAGCATCATCATCCATATGAATGAATGAAATATTTTTGAATATGTGTTCTTGAATTGTTCTTCATTCATTCATCATCATACATTAAATCTTGCAACTGATCTTCACTTGAAATCATCAACAGGTCTGTGAGATTCCGCATCACAGATCTGATAAACGACAACAATACGATTGCAATATTCGATCCCATCGAATATTGATTTTCATAGTTGGTATCAGAGCCTTGGCTCCTTGTTCTTCAAATTTTCCTCAAAAATTTGAACCACAAGTTTGATCTGCAAATTGTTGTTGTTTTTGATGAAATCAAGCTACCACTAGCATAGATTTGTTATTTCGTGAAGATCTGCAAGTTTTCACATCAACTGAAGTTTATTTGAGCCACTAATTTGAAGATTTAAGCAAACTTGTTCTTCAAGTCTTCAAATGCTCATGAACATGAAATTTTGAATTTGTTGTTGTTTGATCGAATTCAAGCTTCTAATAGATTTAGTTTGTGATAAGTAACACATCTGCAAAGTTTCATATCAATTGAACATTCACAACTCTTGAATTTGAAGATTTTTGAAAAATTTTGTGTTCTTGAGAAAAGTTTACTGTTCTTGAGGAAAATCATCAAAAATCATGAATCTGATATTGTTTAGCTGAAATTGATAGTGGTTTTAGCTTAGAAACATCAAATCTAAGGTTTTTTTTTTATCATTTTCAACAACCAAATCATCCATTTTTGAACATTGATTCTTATATCTGGGTTTTGTTCTTCATTGTGTTCTTCATGAGTTCATCATCTAAATCTGAGTTTAGGTGATGATTATATGAAATTGACTGTTGTTTTACCTTAGAATCACTCATCTATTGCTAATATAACATTTGGTTTTATCAAATTCCATCAGAAACCCAAGAATCAAAAGTTTGTTCATTCAAGAACATGAAGTTCGACTTTTTCAAAGACAAACTGTTTTGAAATCTCAAAATCAGCCAAATCCATGATTTAATCCAGATTTTGATTCGTTTGTTCATCATACAATCATTCCAAATTCATACAAACAACAAGTTGTGTATTTGAAATTGAAATTTCATTCATAATCAAATTTTACAAAGAATACACAAATTACACTTGTATTTGATTTTTGACTAAGTGTTTAATGTATTCTAGAGTAGACTTTATTAATTCATCCATTTTTGATGTGTTCCATATTGGGAATCTTTTTGGATCATAACATTAGCACTTTATGCCTGTTTCTCCATGTATTTGCTCAGCAAAATAGAGGAGAAACTGACATGGGTGTATGAGATTCATAAGGCATCATTACCTGGTGTGTTTAGGTTACTGCACACACACCCACATAGATAAGCTAATACTTACTCACACCCTGAGATCATGGCTTCATAGTTGAATATGAGCTTTAGTTCATCACAGCATGTATCTTCTTTTCCAAGCTGAGCCTACCCGCATATCAGATAGGTCATGTCAGTCTTTCAAGATTTTGATATAAGCACTGTGAATGATATAACGACTGTAATTATATCATGTTCCAATTGGAGGACATATCATATACTTCAAAAAAAATAACTTTGTTTTGTAATTTTATAATATTTGAATGTTTTTGCAAATTTTGATTTTTATTCAAGGTTAATAATGTCAATTGATTGAACTAAGAATTCAAACCGACTGGGGTTAAATGCCTTAGTGAATAAATCTGCTAATTGATTGTCTGTGTGGACCTGAATCAACTTGATTAGCCCATTTTCAGCACAGTCTCTCAAAAAGTGATATCTAATTAATATTTTTAGTTTTTGAGTGATGAACAAGATTGTTTGTTATGAACATGGTGTCTATGTTGTCAATGTGAATTGGTGTGTGCAAGAAGTTATAACCATAATCAAGCATCTGGTTTTGTATCCAAAGAACTTGAGAACAACTAGCTGATGTTGCTATGTACTCAACTTCTGCTATGGAAACAGACACGTTTGTCTGCTTTTACACCTCCAGGAGACTAGTCTGGAACCAAGAAATTAACAATACCTAGATGTGGACTTCCGATTGATGTTGCATTCCCCGTAGTCACTGTTTGTGTAGGCATAGAAGTTAACTCTCCTTCTTTTGGATACCATAATCCAAGTGCAGGCTTGCCCTTGAGATATCTAAATATCCTCTTTACAACATTTACATGTGATTCCTTAGGATTTGCTTGATATCTGGTACAAATACATACACCAAACATTATGTCAGGTCTGCTTGCTATTAGATACATGAGTGACCCTATCATTGATCGATTGTAAGTCTGATCCACTGATTTGCCATCTGAGTCTGGAACAATCTTCAATTTTTGTATCAACAAGAGTTTTGATAGACTGACAATCTGCGAAATGAAATTTTTTCAACATGGTTTCCACGTATTTTGATTGATTAATGAAGATTCCATATACTGTTTGCTGTACTTGCAACCCTAAGAAGAATGTAAGCTCCCCCATTGCAATCATCTGGAACTTGGAGTGCATAAGGTCTTCAAAATCCTTGCAAAGTTTCTTGTTTGTTGATTCGAAAATGATATCATCAACATAGATCTAGACTAATAACATTTCATGCCCTTTTCTTTTTCTAAACAAAGTCTGATCAATCATTCCTCTCTCGTACCCATGTGCTAGAAGAAAAGACGATAGAGACTCATACAACTTTCGTCGTGCTTGATGTAGACCATACAAAGCTTTGTCAAGATTGTACACCCTGTGAGGGAAATCCGGGTCCTCAAAGCCTGTTGGTTGACTCACGTAGACTTCTTCAGAGACTTTACCATAAAGAAATGCACACTTTACATCCATTTAATACACTATGAATTTCATGGACGTAGAGTAAGCAAGAAAGAGTATGTTGGCTTCTAATCTGGCAACTAGGGCAAACACCTCATCATAGCCTATTCATTCTTCTTGGGTGTATCCTTGTTCAGCCAATTTTTCCTTGTTTTTGATAACAATTCCCCTGTCATCAGTCTTGTTTCTGTATAACCATCTAGTACCAATAGGGTATTAACCTTTGGGAAGGTCTACCAGCTGCCATACTTCTTGTTTCTTGAATTGGAGCAATTCTTCCGACGTTGCTTCGATCTAGCTGTTGTCTTGAAGAGCCTCTTTTATATTCTTGGGTACTGTTTGATACAGAAAGCAAGAAAACAAACAGATGTTTGCAATACTTGACTTGCTTCTTTTCACTTGCACATCTAATTCACCAATGATGCTTGACACTGGATGATCCTTATGTATCCTGGTGGTTGGAATTAAGTCACCATCAATTGTTACATCAAGCTTGGCGACATTAAAATCATCTTGGTGAGAGGCACCTTTAGGTTGGGATATAGTAGAATTGTGAAAGTAATCAAAGGCTTTATTAGGTTCAACTTCACCATCAGCAGCACTTTTGTAGGACTGTTAAAGGGTACTTAAGCTTGCACTTAGTTAACATACTTAGGAGGATCTTAAGATCACTTAAAAATTCAAATAGGTAACTATGAACTTTTACTAAAGATACAAGACAAACACAAGTAGAAACAAGAACAAGAACAAAAGATAAATTTTCAAGGAAGTTGTATATTGCTTCTCTAGTTCTATTACAAGTGTTATACAAGTATGTTTTGAATACAAGAATTGGAGACTACTTATACTACATCCTACAACCGTCAATATGCAAAAAGATAGTTGGAAATGACTAATCTAGACAACAAGATTAGCCTAAAGTCAAAAGGCTGATTGCCTTTTGACTAGTGACTATGACATGCCATAGCTCACTGACTTTCCTTTTACAAAAAGCCAAAAAGGAACAAAAACAGAAACTTGCAGGCGAAGACCTTATCTACTTTATCATAAAGTATGGAAGTTTCACCAACTAGTGATAGCAGGTGAACTACCAGAGCATGCAGCAGAAAGTAGGTTGCTTTATGATAAAGTTGATGGAAAAGGTATCTTTTCTCTCTCTTCAGAAGAAAATCAGTCTTGTCTTTAAACAGCTTTGGAAGACTTTATCATGAGAGCTTCGAAAGACTTCATCTTTTACCTTCGGAAGAGTTGAGTCTTTGGCTTCGGAAGACTTTACACTTAGAGTATTTTCTAAGTTAAGTGTAAAGCTTTCGCAGCAGTTTCTTCTGAACTTTGGCTTCGAAAGATTTTACACTTAGCAGTTTTCTTGAGTGTGTAAAACTTTTGAGGCTGGTTCTTCTTTGTTCCAAAGTTTACGTTGGAAGACTTGGTTGTTTTGGTATCTTTTGGTTGCATCAGCCTCTTAACTTCAGAGGTTCCTACAAACTCCCCCTAGGCTGATGCTACCAAAACAGAGAGGTTCTTCAGACTAGGATGGTCCACATGATGATCTTCAGAATTCCTTTCTTCATCAGTAGATCTGGATTCTTAAGACTCATGAAGTACTTTCTCATGTCATAAAGATCATGCAGAGGGAGTTCAAGCATGTCACTTGTGAAGTAGACATGTTGTTCTCCCTGATCTCTAGTGACATACCATCTGTCTGGATCATCAACAAATCCAGGACAGAATTTGTCTTCTAACAGAGAGAGGCTCTACTATGATAGGAGTTGGTTGAGAGTCCTCTTCATGCACTTCCTTAGGATGTTCTAACTCATCCTGAGGTTGGGAGGAGGATGCCTTTCTTCTTTTCTTCTTTGAAGATGATCTTCTTTTGGCCATCCTCTTTTTCCTCCCTGATGATTTTAACTAAGAGGGTTGGTCTTCATTACCAGGTTCTTCAGTGGATTCCCTCTCAGTTGGATCTCCTCTCTCCCAGTTTCAGAAGGAGAGGGAGAGAACCCTGCTGTGGGTTAGAAGATGAAGTTGGCTATTGTGCAGCTTCAAGTGCAGGTCGTGTTGTCTCTGTAGGTTCAACCTTTACCTTAACTTCAGGTTAAGCTTGACTTGATGATGAATGAAGGTCCGCAAGCTCTCCCCTTTTTATCTTTTTCTTGATCACCCTTATTTGCTCATCCATTAGGGATAGAGACATGGGACCAAGCCTCCTTCCGGAGAACCCATACAGCTTCAAGAAGCTCATCATCCTCTGCCTATCTGCAGACTTTTTCTGACTATTTTGGATGATGGCTCTTGATTTTGCAGCTTCTTCCCTTTGCCTCTTCCTTGCAGCTTGCCTTTCTTTTTGGCTTGCTCTTCCAGCTGCTTATTATATTCAAATAATATATAATCATAAGGCAAGGGAAGGAGTGCAGGTGCCTGATAGAGACCTGTGGCACTCAGCTAGTTGATCATTTTTAATCTTTCTTCTTCATCAACTACCTGAGGTTGTTCAGCCGCCATAGTCTCTGACTTAGGACTTTCTTGAACTGGGGAGAGGATAGGAATGTTCTTGTAAAGCTTTTTTCTCCTTATTTCTTCCTTGTGTTTGAGGGTCAAGGTTGCATCCTCTACTTCCTTCCTTTCCTTTGACAATTCAATGTCATCCAGTTAATTTAACTCCTCTAAGGGGAGAGAGATGAATTCATCTATGTTGAAGTTCCTAGTCCCCAGATAGTTGAGCTTGGTTGCCCTTAATTCATCTTCATGAGTGTTTGGTACAGGGGCAGCCAGAATTGCAGCTTGCATGAATCCTAAGGAACCACTTGAACTCTCTCCCCTTAGCTTCCTCTTCCTCTATCTCTTTTCTTCTTCAATCTCTTCAGGAGTCATCTTCATTTTGCCTTTGTCAATTGCAGATCTTGATGACTCAGCCTGAGGAGAGCTTTGGCCTTCATTGCTTGATTCAGCAGTCAAGCTCTGGCCAGAGAGAGGTTGTGAAGCACCATCACTAGCTGGTGCCTCACTGAGGGTATGGGGTGCTGGAGGAGATCTTGTCTCAATGTTCATAGTCTTAGCCTCTAGGCCTTCATTCAAGGCTTTCCCTTTGAAGCTAATCTTGGGGACTACCTCAACATCCAGTTGACCAAAGGCTTTAACTGCTAGCCTCTGTCTATATGATGTGGTTCTCCTTTTGAATTCTACCAGCACCCAGTCTTGAAGTTGTTTGGCTAATCTAACAGCTTGTCTGTTATTGCTTGGGTTGACAAGTGCCAAATCTACCAGATTTAAACCCTTATAGAAACTCAGGGTGGAGATGTTGAGAATTTCTTGTTGACCCTGAGGTCAAGAGATCACAAGAGCTTTCCTATCACTGTCATACCCCCAACCCCAGATTGGGTTCTCAGATGGGGCAGACATTGCTCTTGGTACTCCCTCCTCAAACACTTGTTGAATGAGCAGTTCCAGATCACTGTCTAGAGGAGGTTGTTGAGTATGGACAACTGCAAGATAGGATGGTGAGTCTTGTATGTCCATACTTGAGGAAGAACTCCCAGGTTCTGTGGCTGTCAGAACTTCCTCCCCCTTTTTAGTAGCATCACCCTCATGCATAGGTGAGCTGGGGAAGTGATCAATAACATCCACAGGTTCTTGTGGACCTGGATGAGTTTGTCCTATGGGTCTCTCAGCTAACTGGCCCTTGAGATCGATGATCTCAAGTTGCTGGTTATGGACCCTCCTTTGCAAGATAGTCACCTGTGATTCAAGGTGAGCTATCTTTGAAACCAGTTAGGTACAGATGTCTTCATGTTGGTGCACCCTAAGTTTCACACTCCCCTCATCTTCAGTTGAAGAATCATTGGGGGATGAAGGAGGTGAACCGAGGTCTGCTCCCTCACCACCAGCATGGGATTCTTGGCTGTTGGATTTCCCCTGCCCCATGATAATGTCAAGAGGCTGGGTTGCTGTGGTTGAGGTCTTAAAGATGTAATCATTGGCAACAGTGAGAGCCTCTTCCACATGGGTCTCCTGGACAATCATAAGAAGATCCACCTTAGTTTGGGGTGTCTGATGTGGGCTAGACATGGGTGAAGCAGGAGTACTCATCTCCCCTTGAGTGTGGGTAGAGAGGAGAGATTCATGGTACTCACTGAATCCCAAATCTTCATCAGAGTAAAAGTCAAGGCTGGGTATGGGGCGGTTGAGATCAAGAGGTTGGGGATGGTAGTTTTCCCTTGAAGGTTGATCACTAGAGTGTTGAGACTCAGAGTGATGGATTAAGGCTGTTTGTGGAGTTATGAGCTCATCAGGCTGAGCATGAGGAACCTCAGCACTGATTGTTTGAAAGAAAGGAGTAGTCTGCTCCTCAGGGGAAGTGGGAGCTCGAGATTCCACTTCCTCCTGTATGGGTTGTGATATGTGGGCCTGCACATGCTCAATAGCAAGTGCAGGGGTTCGTTTGGATTTTCTAGTGTAGGTGAGGGTAATTGTTGGCCTTGATGGTGGTTGAGAGGTGGAGGGTGTTGGTTCATCACTAGATGGTGCAGCTAGGATGTCACCCTGAGCAATGAGCTCAAACAGTTTCAGGACAAGAGCTGTTTCTACCCCTGAGAACCCAACAGTTGGCTTTTTCCATATCTTGAAAATGTTGGGCCTCATGTGTGCAAGTTTAAGAACATTACCTCTTCCCCTCAACTGTGGTCCCAATTCACAGTTGAGAATGTGTTGAACATACCAGGGGAACATGTAATATTCTAAGGAATCCAAATTTGCTAGTAAATTTGTAAAAACAAACTGAGAGTACCTGAATTTGACCCTTTGAACCATCCCATGGACAATGAAGGAGAGATCTTCTGGAATCTGGTCCCATCCTCCATGTTTGTTGGATAAGCTGTGGATGACAACATGAAGGAGGTATTTCCATTGTAATAAGACCTTCCCTTCCTGAAGGTCTTGACTGAAAAGTAACCTTCATATCCCATCTGCTCAAAGGATTGTTTGATAGCAGCTTTTGGGAAAGACAGTTCACCTGCTTCATCATCCAGCTGTAGATGGGTGTTGATGATGGCTGGAGTGATGAAAACCATCCTCCGGTGCACTGTGGCAGATAGTGCCTTCTCCCCGTCCATGGTGACCTCTTGACAGGTCCACCAGAACTCAAACAACTGATCCTCATAGAGAGGAGGATCGATTGTAAGGGTGGTGAAGTAATGAGACAAAGAAAGATACCTACAAACGTCTGAGAAGCTTGGATCCTTCTCAGAATTTAACAGGGCAACTTGATTATGCTGCCTGTGTAGGTGCATGGGGAAATCCGGGTCGTTACGACGATCAAGATTGGCCATTTGACGAAGCTTTGTAGTGAAGGAAGGAAGAAGAAGATGAAATTTGGGGGTAATTTTAGGTTAAGGAACAATGAGAGAAGTGAGATGAAATAGAAATGTTTGGAAAGATATACTCTGGATTTGAGACAAAGTTATGATAAAAAGATAAACTTTGAAATCCGCAAATGGGTCCTACTTCTAAAAAGGCGCCCAAAAAGTTAGTTTTCTTGGAAGTAGTAAAAGCTTCCGAAGGCAATTTAGGTTTCGGAAGCTTTGCAATCAAAGCTTCCAAAGCTTCCGAAGGCAATTTTGCTTCGGAAGATATTTCAAAGAGTTTGAAAAATTTTGGCTTTGGAAGATATAAATGAGTCTTCCGAGACTAAATTGCTTTCGGAAGAAATTTGTTCCTAAAATGCATTTAAGTACTTATACAAAAATTTAAGCTTCGGAAGATACTTCAAGAATTTCTTCCGAAGGTAAATCTCAGATAAGCTGTTTAAACGATTTAGACACAAATTTCTTCTGAAGGCAACTTTTGCTTCTTCCGAAGGTAAATTTTCATCATTCTAAGAGATATCATTTTAAAAGTTCGTTTTTCTTCCAAAGAGAACTGGGCTTATGAAGTGATCTAATAGACAACCTAGGACACACAGTTTTAAGAAATAATGTTGATTAAGTTATTAAGAAAAATCTATTCAAAGTTAATCATCCCAATAGTTAATACAAGATATTTAAACCTCTTTTCATCAAAAGCTTTTGTGAACAGATCAGCATATTGTTCATTTGTGTTAACTTTGATTAGTTTCAATCCCTTTTTCAAAATTATCCATAATCAAATGATACCTGATGTTGATGTGTTTGGTCCTTGAGTGCTGCACAGGATTCTCTGTAATAGAGATGGCACTGTTGTTGTCTATGTGGATGAGAGTCTCTTTGAAATTGAACCCATAGTCTAGCATCTGATTCTGAATCCAAAGCACTTGAGCATAGCAGCTGGCAGCAGCAATGTATTCAGCTTTAGCAGTTGATGCAGACACACAGGATTGGTTCTTGCATTGCCAAGAGACTATCCTTCCACCCAGGAACTGACACCCCCTGGATGTGGACTTTGCAGTCATGTTGCAGCCACCATAATCATTATCTGTATAAGCATACAGATTAAAGTCTGAATTCTTTGGATACCAAAGGCCTAGATTTGGAGCACCTTTGAGATATCTAAGAATCCTTTTGACAGTGATTAGGTGTGACATCTTGGGGTTGGCTTGATATCTTGCACATATGCATGTGGCAAACATGATATCAGGCCTGCTAGCAGTAAGATACATAAGTGACCCAATCATAGCCCTGTAAAGATGTTCATCAACACACTCCCCCTCAAGATCAGGACCAAGGGAGTGGTTTCTGGCTATGGGTGTCTTTGCAACCTTACAGTCAGTCATCTTGAATCTTGTAAGTATGTCTGTACATACTTTGACTGACTGATGAGCATGCCATCTTCAACCTGCTTCACTTGAATTCCTAGAAAGAAATTGAGTTCCCCTATGGCACTCATTTCAAATCTATTCTTCATCAGCATCTCAAAGTCTTTTTAGAGCTTTGGATTAGTTTAACCAAAGATGATGTCATCTACATATATCTGAACTAGCAATGTGTCATTTCCTATTTCTTTGATGAAGAGAGTCCCATCAATAGTACCTCTTTTGTATCCATATAGACAGAGATATGTTGATAGTGTCTCATACCACTTTCTTGGAGCTTGATGCAGTCCATAAAGGGCTTTATCAAGCTTGCAGACATAATCAGGATGATCTGGGTCTGCAAAGCCAGGTGGTTGTTTAATATAAACTTTTCATCAATCACCCCATAGAGAAAGGCAAACTTCACATCAAGCTGGTAGACCTTGAAATCCTTGGATACAACATAAGCCAGAAATATTCTTACAGCTTCAAGTCTTACAACTGGAGCAAAGACATCAGTGTAATCAATCCCTTAGAGTGTATCCTTGGACAACCAGTCTAGCCTTGTTCTTGATGATAATCCCTCTATCATCCTTCTTGTTCCTGAATACCCATTTGGTTCCTATGACACTCTTCCCTTGAGGAGAGGGCATAAGTTCCAAACCTTTGTCTTTTGATTTGAAGTAGCTCATCTTGCATAGCTTCAATCCAGCTTCCATCCTTCAAAGCCTCATCAACCTTCTTTGGCTCTATCTGGGACAAGAACAAGAATGTAGACAAACATGGCTGTCATGAGTTTGTCCTCTTGTTCTTACCCCTAAGTCAACATTTCCAATGATGTTTGTGATGGGATGTGACTTGTGGATCCGAAGTTGAGGGATCACAGCAAGTTGGTTAGACAGATCTAAATTTGAGAAATTCTAATCTGACAATAAGGTTCTCCCACCACATCAACACCATTATTAAGAGAAACTTGATTCAATGAGTGTGTGACATCATTCATATTGTCTTCAATGGAGTGGTTATCAGCATCAAGAAATTCTTGATCACTATCACCACCTCCAGTTCCTCCTCCTACATTTGAAGTTCATTCTCCTGAATTCTAAGCCTCTGAGCTAGAATTTGAAGGAAATTCATTTGAATCAGTAGTATTTGTCATGCTAGTGCTGATTGGAGCTTCAATTGCAGGGTTAGTCACCACTGGAGCTGAAGTAGTCTTCTTGTTTGGTCTTCTCAGCTCAAATCTTGGATCAGGATCTTCTGTTGACTTTTATCTGTAGATCCTGAAACATTCTCACAATATTTGTTAAAACAGTTGGTAACTAAGTCAAGATCAAACAACCAATCCAGACCAGAACCTTTTACACAGGGTGTGTGTTCATTGAAAGTCATATTGGCTGACTCCTCAATGATTCTAGTTCTGAGATTGTATACTCTATAAGCCTTAGCTTGAGAAGAGTACCCAACAAAGTGTCCATCATCTGATTTCTGAGCAAACTTGGCTATTTGATCTTTGGTATTCAAGATGGTGCAAGGACATCCAAATGTTCTGAGAAAACCAATGAATGGTCTTCTTTTGTGCCACAGTTCATAAGGAGTCTACCATGTGTCTTAACTACCAAAATTCTATTTTGTACATAGCAGGCTATGTTGACAGCCTCTGCCCAGAAGGTGATGGGCAGTTTAGAGTCAGACAACATGGTTCTTGTAGCTTCAATAAGTGCCTGTTTCTCTCTCAGCATCACCATTTTGTTGAGGAGTCCTAGGAGCACTGTATTGTCTTGAAATACCCTTTTCATCACAAAATGTATCAAGGATTTGGTTTTTGAATTCGGTTCCTTGATCACATCTTATGATTTTGACCTTGTGATCAGATTGATTCTCAATTTTCGAATGAAATTCTTTAAGATTTCAAGAGTTTCATCCTTAGTTCTAAGGAAAAACACCCAAGTGAATCTTGTGAAATCATCTATGATCACCAAACAGTATGAGGTCCTTCCTAAACTCATTACACTGGTAGGGCCAAACAGATCCATATGTAACAAGTGTAGGGGAGTAGTGATAGAGTTCATTCCTTTGGCTTGTGAGACACTTTGTGTTGCTTCCCCTTCAGGCATGCAACACAGTGGTCATCACTTGTAAACTCTTTCTTTGGCATTCTAGTTACCAAATCATTCTTAATCAGTTTATTCATGTTCTTAAAGTTTACATGGCATATTCTTTTATGCCAAAGGAAAGACTCATCACTATTTGCTTTAGATAGAAAGCAGAAATCTCTCCAGAGGGAGATGTTTCCTGC
Source organism: Flaveria sonorensis (assembly GCA_025506505.1). Classification (NCBI taxonomy): domain Eukaryota; kingdom Viridiplantae; phylum Streptophyta; class Magnoliopsida; order Asterales; family Asteraceae; genus Flaveria; species Flaveria sonorensis. The sequence goes on along the minus strand of CM046440.1, from coordinate 15,529,139 downwards.
AAGTCCATCTTGTACATGTTCCCTTTCCTGGGGGCTCTGAGCAAAATATGCTCTTGAGGAATGTCAACCCCAGGCTTGAGATCAATACACTCACGCTCAGTAAAGAGCATGTGATGTTTTTGGTCACAAAATTGGGACACACTCAAAAGATTGTATCCAAGCTCCTTGACAAAATTTACCTTCTCAATGCTGAGCTTACCATTTGAGACCATGCCCCGCCAGTGATGTAACCTCCTGTATCTCTCCAAAAGCAACTGGTCCTCCATCAATTCTTTCAAAGTTTTGAAGTAGGGACTCATTACCTGTCATGTGCCTGGAGTAGCCATATCAATGATCCACACATTACTGTTTGCCTTTGGCTGTCCCTGCACAAAAGAGATGATTTAGTTACATTTGGAAACCCAAGCCTCATTGGTCTTGGGCTTATAAAATTCAAATGAAGGCAATGAAATAGTAAGTGTTCCTATGTTCAGGCTTTGAGGATCGTTTGCTGTTGCTGAAAGGAGCTTTCAGTCTCAAGGTCTTCCTTCATCTTCCACACCACCTTTGGAAGATTGGGCTTGACCTTCAATACTTCGGAAGCTTTTGTAGCTTTGGAAACTTTGGAGACAGATCCTTTGAAAGATCTTGCTTTCACTGCAGCAAGCTTCAGTACTTCAGAAGCATTCCTTCTTTCGAGACCAACTTTTCTTCCGAAGGCAATTTCCTACTTGCCTTCTTCTTCATTTTGGAGCTTTCGAAGGAAACAGATTTTCCTTCCGAAGCTGTTTGTTTCTTCTTCTTCTTAGAAGTTTTCTTCTTGATCATGTAGATAGTACTTTTGGGATTGTATTGACAATCCTTAGCCAGATGTGAAGTACTACAACACATAACACAATCCAAATCTTTCGTTCTAAGAGTCTTCTTTCCTAAAGAAGACTGAGCTTGAACACTTTCCTTTTCTTTCTCCACCTTTTCAGATGATGCCGTAGGCTTCTTAAGGTGAAGCTTGCACTTTGAAATGGATGGTTCAGGCTGTGCAGCAGTGACACACAGCTGATCAGTCTTCTTGTTGTTGCTGGAGTGAGTTGAAGCTGAAGTAGAAATCTTGGTACTAGAATTCTTGACAGGATCTTCAGCTTTCATCAGCTTGAACCCTGCAGAGATAAATACTTGTTTCTGTTTGGGATTGAAGGTGGTCTTGATCTCTTGAGCTTTTCTGGATCTTCTCTTTGCTCTTCTGATCAAGTTCTTTCTCTGGTTTTGCTCAAACTAGCTTCTTTTTCCTCCTTAGGATCATGGTGACCCTTTTTGGATTGAATTTCTTCACTCACCTCAGAGTCATCCCTCACATTCTCCTCTTCATCCTCTTCATCACTGGGGTCTATAGATGGCAGCTCATCTTGACCAGTTCCATACCTTGGAGATCTAACTGATAGTAGAGTGTGTGGAGGAGCTATCTCACTAGATCCCAGTCCCTGCTTATTCTGAGAACACACTTTTGCATGCAGAGATGAGGATATCATGTTCTTGAAGGTCACTTCTTCAAGAACACATTTTTCTGCCCTGGCTTTGCTGATCACAAGCTCAACCTAGCATTCAACAACTTGGTAACGAGATCCTTAATTTGAGTCCTGTAGTTTGTTTGCTCATGTTTAAGAGTTGAAACTGTTTTCTCTAGATCTTCTATCTTAAGTTTATAGTCATTTTCAGCTCTTTTAAAATCAGCTTTTAAAATATTTAAAGACTCAATGTCAGATCTCATTTCCAAGTTGTAAGAGCTGTATCTATTTACTTTAGCAATACATTCAGGAGATCAAAGATGTTCAAGTACGTTGGCTTCATCATGATCAGCCATGAGTGCTTGGTTTGGAGATGCATCTTCAGCTTGAAAGCTCCAGTCAATGCCTCCTTCTTCAACAGCAGCTGCAGCTTGCTATCTTGGCTTTTTATTCTGGTGCCCTCCTTCAGTGTAGTTTGGCCTGGATGAACCTTGGTCACCATTTGACTTAGGTGCCTTGCATTCTCTAGCAAAGTGTCCCATCTGGTTACAGTTGTAACACTTGACTTTGCTCTTGTCCAGCCCAAACTTGCCACTGGCAGCATTGCTAGGAAACCTTCTCCCAGTCCTCTTGTAGAACTTCTGGGCTCTGTGAGTGAGAAGAGCCATTTGCTGGACTATCTCCATGTACTCTTCATCATCTGGATGGATACAGTCCATGTCTTCAAGAGTGAAAAGAAAGTTGCCTGAACTTTCATCAGTAGAGACAAAAGCTTGAGAAGAACTTGTCTCTTGGAAGGGACTTCCTTGGAGGTAGCTCTCTCTGGGTGTCTCTGGGAAGGTGATGAAAGGACCCTTTTGTGAGTTTTCAGGGTAGTAGATGAGATGATTTTGTGGTCTCTGCTATCCCTTTCAACCACATAAAGGGCTGAACTCTGGTGAGTGTTGGAGTTACCAGATGAATTTTGCATGTTCATCTCCATCTGGTATCCACTGTGTATCCCATACAACTCAGTGAGAGTAAGGGTCTTGAGGTTTTCAATCCTCTTAATGACCACACAGTAGTGTGTCCATTGTCTGGGAAGAGAGGACATGAACTTCCTTACAATATCCCTGTTCTCAATAGTTACCCCAACATCAGCCAGAGTATCCACAATCTCAACATACCTGAAGTATTGTTGAGTCATGGTCTCACCTTTCTTGAAGGTGAAGTTTCAAACTACTACTTCAGGAGATCCTTCTTATTCTCGTTGGCTTCATTTGAACCCTCATACATCAGTTTCAGTGCATCCCATAGTTGTTTAGCACTTTTGCGCTTCTTGAAACCTCTATAGATGGAGTTTGGAAGAGCAGTTTGGAGGCTGTCATGGCTTTCTGATCAACATCAATTCTTTTCCAATCTTCATCAGAAAAGTCAGCCCTCTCCTTTGGTATCTACCACCACCAGCAGTAGCTGAAGAGGTGCATGGTACATGAGGTCCATTGACAACAGACTGCCACATCCTGGAATCTTGAGACTTGATAAAGCCTTCCATTCTTTGACACCAAGTGTCAAAATCCTCAGGAGTGATCAGTGGGGACTTTGTCATAGTTCCAGTTTCCATATCAGCTTTGGAGATAGCTACCATTTGAAGAGTTAAGTGATGTGTGTAACTAAGAGGATTTGAAGATGGTGAGATCTTACAATCAAGAGCCTGGAAGGCTCTGATACCAAATGCAGGACCGTTAAAGGGTACTTAAGCTTGCACTTAGTTAACACACTTAGGAGGATCTTAAGATCACTTAACAATTCAAATAGGGAACTGTGAACTTTTACTGAAGATACAAGACAAACACAAGTAAAAACAAGAATAAGAACACAAGATAAATTTTCAAGGAAGTTGTATATTGCTTGTCTAGTTCTATTACAAGTGTTGTACAAGTATGTTTTGAATACAAAAACCGAAGACTACTTATACTACATCCTACAACCGTCAATATGCAAAAAGACAGTTGGAAGTGACTAATCTAGACAACAAGATTAGCCTAAAGTCAAAAGGCAGATTGCCTTTTGACTAGTGACTATGACATGCCATAGCTCACTGACTTTCCTTTTACAAAAAGCCAAGAAGGAACAAAAACAGAAACTTGCAGGCGAAGACCTTATCTACTTTATCATAAAGTATGGAAGTTTCACCAACTAGTGATAGCAGGTGAATTACAGAGCATGCAGCGGAAAGTAGGTTGCTTTATGATAAAGTTGATAGAAAAGGTATCTTTTCTCTCTCTTCAGAAGAAAATCAGTCTTGTCTTTAAACAGTTTTAGAAGACTTTGTCTTGAGAGCTTCGGAAGACTTCATCTTTTACCTTCGAAAGAGTTGAGTCTTTGGCTTCTGAAGACTTTACACTTAGAGTATTTTTTAAGATAAGTGTAAAGCTTCCGCAGCAGTTTCTTCTGAACTTTGGCTTCGGAAGATTTTACACTTAGCCTTTTTCTTGAGTGTGTAAAACTTTCGAAGCTGGTTCTTCTTTGTTCCATAGTGCATGTTGGGAGACTTGGTTGTTTTGGTATCTTTTTGTTGCATCAGCCTCTTAACTTCAAAGGTTCCTACAACTTTGAAGACTTTCATCATTTGCATTCTTTTTAAGTTCAGTAGATGGTTCTGCTGAAGGAGTGGGCAGTGTACTAGGACTAGCCTCAATTGAGACACTCTGTTTTGTACTTCTTGTCTAACAGGATCAGCGTACAATGGAACTTATTCATCAGATTGATTAGAAGAAGATGGAGGAATCATTGGAAAGTCATCCCTTCTCTCTACTATTTTAGATGATCCAGCTGATTGTAGGTTACCTTCATTAGACAAGTGAAACTGATCAAAAGATCTTGTAAAAGAGTCAATATCAAACAACCAATTGGGACCATTCATTAACTTAGGAAATGAGTGCTCATTGAATTGAACATTTGTTGATACATCAATATTGTTTAATCTAGGATAAAACACTCTGAAAGCCTTTGAGACTGAGGAATAGCCTACAAAGAATCTCTCATCAGACTTAGGAGCAAACTTTCCTAAATAGTCTTGAGTATTTAATATTAAGACAGGACAACAAAATGACTTCAAAACTCCAATAAATGGTTTTCTATGAAAAAGCAGTTCATAAGGTGTTCTATTGCTTTCTTTAATTATCAAAGTTTGGTTTTGCACAAAACACGATGTGTTGACTGCTTCGGCCTAAAAGGTAATTGGCAGGTTAGCATTAACAAGTATTGTTCTTGCTGCTTCAGTCAGTGTCCTGTTTCTCCTTTTAGCTACCCCATTTTTTGAAGAGTTCTAGCTGCACTGAATTGATGAGCAATGCCTTTGTGTGTGCAAAATGAACTTAGATTTTCATTTTTAAACTCGCTCTCATTATCACTTCTAATTGATTTTACCTTTTGATCAAGTTGATTATCGATTTTAGTGATAAAATCTTTTATTATTTGGGACGCTTCATTTTTATGAAGTAGATAGAAGACCCATGTGAATCGTGAAAAGTCATCTATGATCACCAAACAATATTGTTTCATGCCAATACTCATGACATGAGTTGGTCCAAAGAGATCCATATGAAGTAACTTTAATGGAGTATTGTTTGTGTTCACAAGCTTTGGTTTATGGGAAGATTTATGTTGTTTTCCTTTGCAGGACAGGTTAAAGGGTTGGTCAATACAATCAGTCTCATAATGAGGAGAGTGTACACTTAACAGATCAAATATGGAACCGGGTTTAAGTGAGTGATACTAAGAACACAAGTAAAGTGGTTGAGACATAACTAAGAACAAGAACAAGCAAGTATGGTTTTCAAGAATGTTGTATATTGCTCTCAAGTTCTTTTACAAGCATTACAAAGCATGAAAAGAAAGACAAGGACCTGAGATACTTTATACTACATCCTACAGTCAGCCATACTTTGAAGGCTAGGCTGGAAACACTAATCTAGACAACAAGATCAATGTAAAGTCAAAAGGCAGATTACCTTTTGGCTAGTGACTATAACATGGCATAGCTCACATCCAAATATATACAAAATGGATAAAAGGTATAAAGTAGAAAGTTACAGACTAAAGACCATAATCTATAGTTTACAAAACCATGGACCTTTTCACCAACTCATGCAAGTTGGTGAGTCATCAGAGTTGTAGCGGAAAGTAAGTTAGCTTTATGAAAAAGTAGATCAGAGAAATCCTGTCCTCTCTGTCTTTGGAAGAAATCAGTCTTCACTTTAATGGCTTCAGAAGACTTTGTCTTTGAAGCTTCGGAAGACTTCATCTTTGGCTTCAGAAGATTTGGCCGTTGGCTTCGGAAGATTTTACACTTACAATAATTTCTGTTGATGAGTGTAAAACTTCCGAAGTAACTTATACCTTGTACATCAGTGTATGCATGTAGGAAGCTCCTTGGTTGTTTTGGTTTCTTTGGTTGTATCAGCCTTATGATATAACCCTACATCCTTTGAGACATGCAGAACAATGGTCAATAAAATGAAATTCCTTTTGAGGTAAACCAATTACATGATTTTCTTTTACCAATCTGTTCATGTTTTTGAAATTTGGGTGTCCCAAACGTCTATGCCAAAGCTGTGACTCATCAAATGATGCTTTAGACAAAATATATGTTTCTTCTTTTAGTTGTATAGGATTAAGGTTTAAGATATAGGTGTTATTCTTTCTTGGAGTCTTCAAGACAACCCATTCTTCAGGAATTTTAAATTCTGGTTTCAGAATGTAGCAATGGGTGTCTGTGAAGTGAGTGGAATATTTTTTGCCAAAGATCTAAGACATGCTGAGTAGGTTGAAATTCAACTGCTCGCAATAGTTCACATTGTCAAAGCTCAACAGTCCATTTGTCATAGACCCTTCTCTAGTAATTCTACCACCTTATGAGTTTCCACCAAATGCTACAGTAGTTCCTTAATATGCTTGAAGTCATGAAGGAGGGAACTGTCTCTAGTCATGTGTCGAGAGCATCCACTTTCCACATACCATAAGTTGTTGGACCTGTATGGACGACCCTAAAAGAATAAAAGAACTAGTTAGAATGTGGAACCAAAGCCATGATGGTCTTGGGTTGCCCTTATCGATCAATTACTGTAACCTTTTGATGCTTGCCTCTAAATTGTGATTTAGAGGTTGATGCTTGGTATTCATCAAACTTTGGTTTAACAAATCTTGTTTGAATCTTTTCAGCAAAAAGTTTTTTCTTTTTGATGTTTGAACATTTTCTGTGGAGTCATTTTCAATTTTATTTGATCAATTTCAACTTAGCTATTTGAATAGTAGTCAAATCTTTCATCCTTATTTCTATGTAGAAATTGGGCACTTTTTATTTTTAGAAATCGCATTTCTTTTATATCTTGGATAAGAACTAAGTGTTTGTTTCTTATTATAGTTAAGATTCCTTTTGACATTCTTTGACTTGTCAGTTGATATTAGAGAGATAGGATTGTTTTGTGGAACTCTCAAGCCTTTCTGATGAAAGAAGCAATCAGATGTATTATGATTTGTCATATCACAAACAAAACAATACTTGTTGAAATAGTGATTCTTCGTTGAATGATTGTTCATGTCATAGATGGAGCAATATTGATTAAAATAACACACATTTGTGTTGCGATTAGACATGTCACAAATGTCACAGTACATTGTTTGTCTTTTAACTTTGATGTGGAGGCTTCATATGATTTAACAGATTTTAGATTAGCCACAGATTTTGTTTTCAATGAGGAAGCAAATTCAGCCTTCTTGATTTCTGTAGATTGTTTCACAATTCTACTAGGCTTGGTCCTTGGAGACTGCTTTTGCTTCCTTTTACCCTTACTTGACTCCCTTTCAAGTTGGTCTACATCCTTTTTGTTAAAAATGTCAAAACTGATACCTTGTTTGTACTTTGATGATGATTGAGATTCAGTTTTTACTTTTGATTTTTGAACCATTGGAGATTTCCCTTTAGATGAAGGAGTAGCTGTTGCTTTACCATTGGATTTCAGTGAAACCTTTTCTGATTTGCTTGAAATTTTAGGAGATTTAATCTCACTATCAGATCTGCTTTCAGCAGAGGATTTCACTGGTACTTCATCATTCTTCACCACCTTGAGATTTTAAGGAATGAATTTCACAAAAGGTATAATAGCTTTGACTGGGCTCTTTAACTACAGGTTTGTCTGAGCACTCTTTGATTTTGATTGGGTGTCCCAACTTGATTTTATCCTCATTAGTTTCAATATAAACACTTGGTTTGTTTTGAAGATTAGTTATTTGTGAAACCATTGTTTCAGTTTCATTAACTTTAGTTCAGTTGGATCAGAATGAGTGAGTGCCTTAGGCATAATCGTATAGTTGTCATTGTATGGAGGTGGACAAGAATTGTATGCAATCCCAGTCATATCCTTTGGCTCTTTCTATGAGTCAAGTAAGTCTTGTAGCTTAACAGAAGAGAATTGAAAATTTTCAAGTTTCACTTCCGTAGCAGATTGCTCAGCTTTGGTTTTTGTTAACAATTCAGTTATCTTCTCATTCTCAACTGCGAGAGTGTACTTTTCACCATGGAGTTTTTCAGTATATGAAAGAAATAATTTGATTTTAATTTCAAAACTTTTCATTTCTTGTTTTAAGATTTCAGATTTGACCTTTTCTTCTTTGATTTTAAGAGCTAACTTGTAATTATGTTCTCTGTATCCCTATACTTCTTTAATGCATTTATCACTACAGAGATTGGATTTTACCTCAGTTGGCATTGGAATTGAACCATCATTAATATGAGCCATGAGAGTATGATTCTGAAATTATGGCTTGACTTCCTCTGCAAAGGTCCCTGACAATCTCAAAGATTGACCCCGCATGCATCCTCATGGGGTAGCTAACCCGCACACAGTTGAGCTGACAACCCATGGCTGTGAACCTCCTTTCATTTTGCTTGCAAGACTTTCATTCATTCTTTATGTTCCACTTTTCATTATCATTAATCTTTCACTTTCATTATGATAATACTTTACGTTTACGAGCATAAACACACCATGTAAAGTCACATAATAATACATAATATGGAACACAAGAACAGACCATAAACAAGGATGGAATAAACAAATACAACCATCAAAACATCCCAGGGCAATTCCATAAATTTCATTTTTCCCAAAATTTCAGAATATTTTCTAAGTGTTCTAGGCGTATGAGCACTATGTAGGCACATGGACACTATGCGGGCACATGAGAAACTTAGGGGCATGGGGTACTGTTCAAGCGCATGACTAACACTTATGCGCCTGAGGAAATTTCCAGGCGCATGACAACTATATGGGCGCATGGGCTATACTTAGTCATTTGGTCAATAGGCGCATGAGGTACTGTTTGGGCGCATGGGCTCGTACTTAGGGTATTTGGCAAAAATTCCAGGCGCATGGGAACTATTGGGACGCATGAGCTTCACTTAAGTTTTCTAAGTCAAAATTTCAAGCGCATGAGTCTATTTGGGCGCATGACCAACAGTTATGCATATTTCAGACTTATTTTCAAACCCTATTTGCATATTAACCTATTCGAAGCTTATTCCTATCATTCTAAGCATTAACAACACATATACAACCATAAAACACAAGCATACATACACAAATACATACGGGTACATATATAACAGTTGTAAAACATTTTTAAACCTGCATTTTCAGCCCCAAGAAGTTTAAAACACATAAAAGCGACGGTCTAGAACTCACCTATGCAGCCAGCAAGTAAAACTCCTCCAAACCTGCGTGCACAATAGTTCAAACACCTAAAAACACCACAAAACAAACAACCAAACACTTAGAACACATAAAAATCGGTTCTATGGTTGAAACCCAACAAAACCGAACCAAAAACACAAAGAACACTCACCAATTTGCGAAAATCAGCCTCTTCTTCTTGAAAAAACAAGAGAGACAAGCTTCTTCTTCTTCTTTCTTCTTTTTCAGTCGAAAAGCAGGTTGTGGAAACAAGTACTGGGCGGCCATGCCCAAAATATAATAAAATATTGGGTTTTTGCACTTTTTACACTTAGCCCCCCTCTACTTTTTTCCCTTTTCTTTCTTTCAAGATACTTTTCTTCTTCTTTTATTGCTTTATCCTCTTTTATTTTGACAAAAAATTCCGGTGTTACAAGTCTACGCCCCATAAAGAGGTTTTGTCCCCAAGACCTGTCACTCTTCTAACAACTGTGGGTAATGCTGTCTCATTTCTTCCTTAGTCTCCCAAGTAGACTTAGAACCCTTTCGGTGTTTCCACTGCACACGCACAAGTGGGACCACTTTATTCCGCAGTCTCTTCTCCTTCCGGTCGATGATTTCGACTGGTTGCTCTACATAATTGAGCCGTTCATCCACCTCGATGTCCTCCAGTTGTACAATCATATCTTCATCGGCTAGGCACTTTCTCAGATGAGATACATGGAATGTTGGGTGAATTCCACTTAACTCATCTGGTAGCTCTAATCGATTGGCCACCTCTCCTACTCGTGCAATAATTCGAAAAGTCCCTATGTATCTACGGCTTAGCTTGCCCCTTTTTCTGAACCGATGATCCCCTTCCAAGGTGAGACCTCCAACATGACTCTATCACCCACGTTGAATTCAATCGGTCTACGCCTTTGGTCGGCATACGAGTTTTGTCCATCTTTCGCCGCCTTAATAAAGGGTTTGATCTTCTCCAACTTCTCCGTCGTAGCCTCGATCACCTCAAGACTTCCCAACTCCGTCTGCCTGATGTCTCCCCAACATACGGGCGTTCTACACCTTCTACTATATAGCATTTCATATGGTGGCATACCAATGATGGCATGATAACTGTTGTTGTATGAGAATTCTACTAACGGTAAGTGATCATCCCAACTTCCTCTAAAGTCGATCACGCATGCTCGGAGCATATCCTTGAGCGTCTGAATCGTCCTTTCAGACTGACCATCTGTCTGAGGATGGTAAGCTGTGCTAATGTGTAGCCTCATCCCTATCGCATCATGAAATCTCTTCCAAAATTTCGATGTGAACCGGGTGTCACAGTCCGACATGATAGACACTCGCACACCATGACGAGCTACAATCTCTTTAATGAATAGATCCGCCAACCTCTCAGATGAATATGTCTCGCGGATCGGCAGGAAGTGAGCACTCTTTGTCAGACGATCAACTATCACCCATATGGTATCTTACCCCCTTGCCGTACAAGGTAACTTTGTAATGAAGTCCATGGTGATGTGCTCCCACTTCCACTCGGGTATATCCAAAGGTTGGATTTTCTCGTATGGCTTCTGATGTTCTGCCTTCACTTGCAAGCAAGTAAGGCACTTACTCACATACTCCACTACATCGTGCTTCATACCCGGCCACCAGTAATCCTTCTTCATATCTTGATACATCTTGGTAGCTCCGGGATGAATGGAGTATCGAGTCTTATGAGCTTCATCCATGATCCGCCCCCGTAGGTCTCCGTAACGAGGGATCCACATCCGTCCGAAGCGGATTCTAACTCCATTGGTATTTTCTCCCAACTTCATGACTAGACCTCTCATCCTTTCAGAGTTAAGGCGATCTTCTTTCAACGCCTCATTCTGAAATTCTTTTACCTGTGTCATCACATCAGAGGTCATCACCAATTGATAAGCTTTCACCCGGATTGACTTAGGTCTCTCCTTTCGACTGAGGGCATCGGCCACTACATTGGCTTTGCTCGGATGATAGTGGATTTCACAATCATAATCCTTGATCAATTCTAGCCACCTCTATTGCCTCATATTGAGGTCCTTCTACTCAAAGAAATACTTCAAGCTCTTGTGGTCTGTGAAGATGGTGCACTTCGTCCCATACAAATAGTGCCTCCAAATCTTCAACACGAAGACCACGGCCGCTAGCTCCAAGTCATGCATGGGGTAATTAGCCTCATGGAATTTCAGCTGTCGGGACGTGTAGGCTATTACCCTTCCACATTGCATCAACACGCAGCCCAGTTCCGAATAAGAGGCATTCGAATATACCACTAAATCTCACTCCCTTCGGGTAATGTCAAGACAAGAGCTTGAGTCAATCTCGCCTTTAATTCCTCAAAAGCATCCTGCTGTTCTTGACCCCACACAAACTTTACATCCTTGCGAGTCAAGTTAGTCAAAGGTGAGGCTATCTTGGAAATGTCTTGGATAAATCTTCTGTTATAGCCCGCCAGACCCAAGAAATTACGGATCTCGGATGGCGTCTTCGGAGTTTTCCATTGCATCACCACCTTGACCTGTGCTGGGTCTACCATGATCCCTTCTGAATTTACCACATGACCCAATAATTTGACTTCACGCAACCAAAAAGCACACTTAGAGAAGTTAGCATACAACTTCTCTCTTCTACGTGTCTCCAATACTTCGTGTATATGGCCGGCATGTTCTTCCATATTTTTTGAATAAATCAGGATATCATCAATAAACACAATCACTGATTTATCTAACATTGGCCGACACACTCGGTTCATCAAATCCATAAAGGCAGCTGGCGTGTTAGTTAGACCGAAAGACATAACAAGAAACTCGTAGTGTCCATAACACGTGCGAAAAGCAGTCTTAGGAATATCTTGCTCCTTCACCTTCAATTGATGGTAGCCAGATCGGAGATCTATCCTTAAGAACCAAATGGCACCTTGGAGCTGATCGAACAAGTCATCAATTCTCGGTAGGGGATATCGGTTCTACACCGTTAGCTTGTTTAATTCTAGGTAGTCGATACACATCCTCATACTACCCTCCTTCTTCTTTTCAAACAGGATTGGAGCACCCCAGGGAGATATCCTTGGTTGGATGAATCCTTTGTTCATTAACTCCTGCAGTTGAACTATTAGTTCCTTCATCTCAGTCGGAGCTAATCGGTACGGTGCCTTGGCAACGGGTTGAGCACCAAGTATCAAATCAATCTGAAACTCGATCTCACGGTCCAGTGGCACACCTGGTAAATCTTCTGGGAACATGTCCGAAAAGTCACACACAACTGGTACATTAGACAATTGTGGTACTGACGCGTCCACATCCTTCACATAAGCCAGGTAGGCACTACATCCGCGTTTCATGCACTTTTCTGCCACCGCCATCGAGATCACCTTAGGAATCGTTGTCACACGATCACCGTAGACCGTCACCGAACTTCCATTGGGCGCAATGAATCGAATCATCTTTTTGTAACGCAAAATATTTGCCTCATAGGCTGCTAACCAATCCATCCCTAGAACTACATCAAATCCGCCTAGGGGCATCACAAATAGTTTAGCAGAGAACCTATGGCCTTCTAGTTCTATACCATAATCTTCTATCATCTCAGAAATTCTAGTGGACTTACCAATAGCAGTTTCTACTTCGAAGAGCTCATTAATACTCCTACTACTAACAGGCAACTTAGCACAGAAAGTAGCAGAAATGAAACTCCTACTAGCACCAGAATCAAATAACACAGAGGCACAAATTTGGTTTACTAGAAACATACCTGACACGACATCGGGGTCCACTCTGGCCTCCTCCCAGGTCATCGTGAATGCTCTAGCGCTTACCCTCTGCCCTTCACTCTCCATCCTCTTCTTCGCCCCAGAATTCTCCACCCTCGGCTTCTTGCAATCCCTGCTCACATGCCCCTCCTCACCACAGTTATAGCACCTCAACATCCTACAATCCTTCGCAATATGACCAGGCTTCCCACACTTAAAGCATACATTCGATCCCCACTTGCACTCAATAGTGTGCTCCTTCCCACATTTGCCACACTTTTTCATCCTCGAGCTTGATGACCCCACTCTTCGGTCATCCATCCTCATCCTCTTGTTGTTTGGAGTGAAACCACCACGTCCAAACCACTTCCCATTACAGTTCTTGTCACCACCACCCGTCTTGCTCACCTTAACCATAGCCACTTCCCTCTCATCATAGAGTCTTCCTGCCAGATCCACTGCTGATCTAAAGGTACTTGGCCGGGCAACAATCAGGTGCCTACGGATATCCATTGGCAATCCTTAAATATACCTCTTTATCTTTCTCGACACCGGCATCACATGATCCGGTACTAGCCTCGCCATTTCGTTGAACTTGGTGGTGTATTGCTGGTGGGCCATGGTTCCTGCCTCAAGCTGTAGGAACTCTCTTTCTATCTTGTCAAGCTCTCTATGAGGACAGAATTCCTCAATCACCATTTTCATCAACTCTCCCCACCTCATCCTTTTGATGGCTCTGCTGCCCTCGGCTTGGACAATATTGTCCCACCAACACAGAGCCGAGTCAACGAACGAGTGAGTGACGAACTTCACCTTCTGGTCCTCCATACACTCACTAATCTCTACACAGCCTCCATCTCTCTTACCCAGCGGTGAGCAGCGGCGGCATTACCGTTGCCATCAAAAGTTAGGGGTTTACATCGTTGGAATGCCCTGTAGCTGTATCCCCTCTCGGTTTCCCGCACTTCCACCTCCTCTTCATCACTGGAGGCCGCCATCCTAGTGTTCAGTTCCTCCTCTTCATCATGACTCCTCTCATTCCCCTTCTCCCAGCTATAGTCCTTCTTTCCTTTTCCTTCTCCTTTCTCTCATCCTCCCGCACAGACGGATGACTTCAGTCACTACAGACATAGTATCGTCTGCATGACCTGATGCACTTCCTCCACAACTGCCTCCTTTAGTGAGGCTCTTAAGTTAGCACTCTCGTCCACACCTTTCAGATGATGAAGCCCAGGCTCAGTAGGAGACGTCTCGGCAGTCCTTGTCTTGTGGCTTATGGCACGATGCCCAGCACCACGACCACCTCGTACTCCTCCTCTAGAAGCCTTCGACAATCTTCCTCTAGCCATCCTCTAAACACTATAAGATTCAAACACTAACACGGTCATTCAAGGAAATAACTCAGTTTATGTCAAGTATAGTAAGTCCCTAATTATAGTGGCCAGTTGTGATTAGCCATTTACTTTACTCTTCATCCCCGAGCATTTCCTATCCTGACTACATCAGTATTCAAATCTACTAAAAGCACATAAATCATATAGCATACTCATATAATACCGATTAACATTAAGAAAAGAATTACCTGATGGCACGTAGCTACTCGGGCTGGCATCCCTCCATTCGGTCCCATTCTCAGTTTACATTTAGGTTTTTTCTTTTTTTTAAAATATTTATCCATTTCCCTTAAACTTTGGCTCTGATACCAACTTGTAAGGCCCCGTTCCTGGAGACCTCACAGTTGGTCAATCATAGCATAATATATATAATACATCCTACATTTCATCAAATAACACAGCGGAATTTATACCAAAAACCATTCATTTCATTAATAATTATTGTTGCTAAGCAATACATCATTGTTTCTTAAGTTACAAAAGACCTTTTAATTGTATTAAAAAGCAACAATATCATTAAGATTGAATGGATCTTAGTCTTGCCCAGACGAGTAGCTTCCCCCGCATGCCATCCTTGGCAATAATTACCTGCCAACTGAAAATGCATAAAAGTCAGCGTTGCTTAGTGAGTTCTAGTTTTAAAACATTAAAATAACTTTATTTATATACGAGAATATCATTTTTCTTAAAATACTTCCTTTTCATAAAATTCATTACTTTTGTATGTGTTCACACGTCTTACGTACAAAAAGATAATATTCATTATCATTCAACATTCTTCTCATTCATTCCATACTTTTATCATTATCTTTCACTTTCTACCGGACCAATGTACAATACCTCGACATTGTGCACGAAGCTGGTGCTAGGCCAGAGGTCTAAAAATAGACCCCGAACATTGTGCACTAAGCTGACCCAGTCACCTTAGGCAAGCAACAAAGGTCCCCGTCAATCTCAAAGATTGACCCTGCGTGCATCCTCATGGGGTAGCTAACCCGCACACAGTTGAGCTGATAACCCGTGGCTGTGAACCTCCTTTTATTTTGCTTGCAAGACTTTCATTCATTCTTTATGATCCACTTTTCATTATCATTAATCTTTCACTTTCATTATGATAATACTTTACATTTACGATCATAAACACACCACGTAAAGTCACATAAAAATACATTATATGGAACACAAGAACAAGCCATAAACAAGCATGGAATAAACAAATACAACAATCAAAACATCCCAGGGCAATTCCTTAAATTTCCTTTTTCCCAAAATTTCAAAATATTTTCGAAGTGTTCTAGGTGCATGACCACTATGTAGGCGTATGGGCACTATGCGGGTGCACCAACACTTAGGCGCATGAGAAACTTAGGTGCATATGGTACGGTTCAGGCGCATGACTAACACTTAGGCGCCTAAGGAAATTTCCAGGCGCATGACTACTATATGGGCGCATGGGCTATACTTAGTCATTTGGTCAGTAGGTGCATGAGGTACTGTTTGGGCGCATGGGCTGGTACTTAGGCTATTGGAAAAAAATCCAGGCGCGTGTGAACTATTGGGGCGCATGAGCTTCACTTAAGTTTTCTAAGTCAGAATTTTAGGCGCATGAGCCCTATTTGGGTGCATGACCAATAGTTATGCATATTTTAGACTTATTTTCAAACCCAATCTGCATATTAACCTATTTGAAGCTTATTCCTATCATTCTAAGCATCAACAACACATATACAACCATAAAACACAAGCATACATACACAAATACATACGGGTACATATATAACAGCTGTAAAACATTTTTAAACATGCATTTTCAGCCCCAAGAAGTTTAAAACACATAAAAACTAGGGTCTAGAACTCACCTATGCAGCCAGCAAGTAAAACTCCTCCAAACTTGCATGCACAAGAGTTCAAACACCTAAAAACACCACAAAAAACAAACAACCAAACACTTAGAACACATAAAAATTGGTTCTAAGGTCGAAACCCAACAAAACCGAACCAAAAACACAAAGAACACTCACTAATTTGCGAAAATCAGCCTCTTCTTCTTGAAAAACTGAGAGAGACAAGCTTCTTCTTCTTTCTTCTTTTTTAGTCAAAAAGCAGGTTGTGGAAACAAGTAGTGGGTGGCCATGCCCAAAATATAATAAAATATTGGATTTTTGTACTTTTTACACTTCGCCCCGCTCCACTTTTGTCCCTTTTCTTTCTTTCAAGATACTTTTCTTCTTCTTTTATTGCTTTATCCTCTTTTATTTTGACAAAATTTGGGGAGTTACATGCCATTTCATAAAGATTATTTTGGTACATAGTATTTGGTTCGAGTCATGGGTTGAGTCTAGATGTTCATTCATGAGTGTGTACATGTGCTTGTGCTTGTTCTTGTGCTTGACTGTCATGGAGAGGTATTGTTAGTACTAATGGGTTAACACCCCCACCCCTATCGTTGGTATGCTAGTTGACACTAACTTGACTTGTGTGTGTCCTTGGGTGAATATAATCTGGTTAATTGGACTTGGACTGATCATAAACTTGTGTTGATATCTATGTACATGTTTTACACGAAAATTGTTTGTACTTTTAAACCTATAAACTCACCAACATATGTGACTTTTTAGAGCATGTCTTTTCAGGTAACGGTGCTTAGGAACTTGTACAATGGACTTAGACGAGACAGCTACTTCAAGAGCATTAAGTATCGAAACATTAGTTTGGACATTATGTTATTATTGTATTTGTATTTGAATTTGATTGATCTAGTACTGGTTCTTCTAGTTTGGAACTTTTGGATTGTTTATGCATATATGGAATAACGCTATGGTATTGATTGTTCATGACACCTGTTCTTTGTGTCGGGCGACATCATGATCCGTTGACGAAGAATTCCTTTAGAGATTCTCTTAGGCCCCAATGTGTTATGACGATCCCTTCCGTCGCATCCTTGTGTTTCCGCTTCTAGCGAGGGTGTGACACATTCCATCATGCTTATGAAGAAGGATGTATAAACACACGTTGGGTGAATGATGGAATGCATGTTCTGGAAGGAACTTTGCTAATATTAGGAGATTTTATAAGGATCAACAACAACAAGAGCCACAACAACAACCACAATGATCTGATCTTGTTAGTATTTCATCAAGAACTCTAGTTGGCACTTCGGGAAGTTCATTTAGAGGCAAAAAAGAAGACCATTGATGATGAGATTAAAGAAATTTTTGCAGAAGATTCTGAATTGGATTTTAAAACTACCAAAGGATCATCCTTTTTCTAGTCCTCCTAAATGTACTTCTGTAGATGTTGATGTAGAGTATCTTCCTTGTCGTGACACCCCATCGGAACTCGGGCTGGCGTGTCAATTAATACTACTTACAGCAGAAGCAAGATTAAGTTTTATTACAAAATACAATATTCTTAAGTTGTACACTAGTATTTTACTATAATTAAAAAAAAAACAAACTAAAATAAAGACTTTTGGGCCTTCTAGATCCTATATCCTTAAGCAACTTTAAAGCATTTCCGTAAGCGTTACCTGTGATAGATAAACAACAAAAAGACGTTAGCTAATGCTCTCATGCTATATAATTATAAAATTTATATTGATATGCATATACTATGGGTTGTGATATTTTTGTCCATAGGCACAATGCCTTCCTTGGTTTTATCACAACCACGAGCAGCGGGCTTGTCACACCCTCGCGACTGTCAAAAAGGTATGAGTGTGTGCCTTATGCATACGAGGAACCATAACATCTTTTCAGCCAGTTCGTCACACCCCTTTAAATATATTATGGTCCCGTATACCCCTATTGACCCATGCATATTTGTAAGCATTATAATTACTACCGGTATAGACACAATGAGTATATTATCACAGTTTTAAAATAGTCATGTTCGCTCACCTTGGCCTTTAACTGTTACCAAGACAAATATATAGTTCAAAATTTGATTCCTAACTAGAATTGGAGCAAGTCTTAGCTAATAGTTGGGTAATAAGTAAAGTACTATCTAGCAATTAGCATGGTTGACTTTGGTTAACACTTACCTTGTTTAAGCATGGTTGATCAGTGTATGCCTAATCAAAGGTAGTCTGTCCAACTACTACCCTGGCTATGAATCTAGATCTTACTCTTAATAATATACTAAGCCTTAAGGATTCATGTAATTTAAGCATAAAAGAAACTTGAATACGTACCTGAGTAGAGTAGAAGGTGTTTACAAATTATGAATACTAATGTTGTCTAGTTGTCTAGTGTATACATATTCATAAATAACCTTGAGAGTTGGTTTAAATGTAGGAAGAAAAATTATATATTTCATTTTTAAGACACAAAGAAATACACATATAACGTGCCTAATTTAAATGGATACACATGCATACATGCATCACACATAGCACATACATTCATGATTCACAAGTTTTATATTACTTTATTTTATTATTATAATTAATTTACTAGCTTTACTTGTTTTTCTCTTATAACTTTTACAAATATAAAGTTTTATAAAATTTCAAATATGTCATTGAGACAAGCTCATTTTTCTCTACGAGTCGAACTCAGTTTTGTTAAAAACAAATTAGGTTGGAATATAATATATATTATTATTCTTATACGATCTCTTAAATAACAAAGTGCTCATCTAAAAACATTATCTTTAAAATGTCATCTTACTCGTTACTTACTCGTTCGCTAATATTAGAAAGAAAAACCTTATATTTCACCCATTTATAACTATTAGGTTCGGGTATCACATCCTCCCCCCCCCCCCATAAATTTTGTTCTCAATAATCGGCTTTACTAAAAGAGATGAGGGTATTTTTCTTTCATTTCATTTTCTAATTCCCATGTGTAGTTGGGTCCAGGACGTGCATTCGATTTGACCTTGACGAGTCGATTCTCTTTCTTACGCAACTTTTTAATCTTTCGATCTTCAATCTGTAGTGGTTCTTCAATGAAGTTGAGCTTTTTGTTGATGTGCACATCTTCCAATGGTATTTGTTATGATTCATCTACTAGAAATTTTCTCAAATTTAACACACGGAAGGTATCATGTATACCTGCCAGCTGCTCATGGAGCTTTAATCGATATTCTAGCGATCCTACATTGGCCGCTATATCGAATGGTCCAAGGTATTGTGGTTTAAGCTTTCCTTTATTTCCAAATAGGATCACTCCCTTTAGAGGTTATACTTTTAGCATTGCTTTACCCCTTATTTGAAGGTCTAGGGTTTTACATCTCTAATCTGCATAACTCTTTTGTCTATCTTGAGCATTTTTCATCCTTTTTGATTTGTTGAACCTTCTCTGTGGTTTCTATAATGATTTTGATCCTCAAATTTGTCTTTTGCCTACTTTCGTCCAACAGATAGAAGTTCAACACTTTCTCTCGTATAAAGCTATATATGGTGTTGCTTTGATACTGGCGTGATAACTATTGTTGTAAGCGAATTCGATAAGTGGTAGATGATCATCCTAGCTGCCACCAAAATCAAGCACACATTCCACGTAACATGTCTTCTAACTTCTGAATAGTCTGTTCACATGGCCCATCTATCTATGGGGGATAGGCAGTAGTTACATTTAGTTTGGTTCCCGGTTCATGTTGGAAACTTCGCCAAAACCTAGATGTGAAATGGCTATCCTTATCAGATATGATTGATACTGGTACTCCATGTCATGAGATGATTTTCTTTGTTGTAAATCTAGGCAAGCTTGTTCGTCTCGCAGTCCTCACAAATCGGTAGAAAACGTACAGACTTGGTCGATCAGTCCACAATTACCCAGATAGTATCATAACCATGACTTGATCTTCGAAGCTTTGTAATAAAGTCTGTTATATTTCTCCTATTTCCAATCAAAACTCTCTAGCTGCTATAGATAACCTGATGGTTTTTGATGTTCTACTTTCACTTTAAGGAAGGTGAGACATTTTTTTATATATCGGGTGATAGATCGTGACTGGGTTAGAATTGATATGGATCAAATAAATTGATGGATTTCTATTATCATTGTAGCAGAAATAAAATAATCAATGATTAAGACAAAGTGAAATACTAATAACATGGATTGTATATTAATAATAGTTTTCAACAGTACAATGTGGGTTTTTTTGTGTAATCATGGTACAAAAGTTGTGCATGAGCTAAAAAAGTGTGAAAAACTTGATCTATTTATAGGTCAGATACAATGACTTGTATAACGACTTAACTAACCTAACATAAAATCTAGTAATACTAAGTACAATGTACAAACTAATCATATCTGCATTTTTTTTCTTTAGTTGCATTTGTTCTTGATGCATTTGCATTTATCTTTATAGATGTACAAAGTCTTGGCTGTATTTGTTTACTTAGGCATAAGTATTTTTTTGTTCACCCATAATAGTTTATACGGGTAGACAAATTCTCATCTGCATTTGTATTTGTTCACCTACAAATAATAATATGGATAAAGAATAATTAGCATATTCTTCTTCTCCGCATTTCTTAACACTTTATCCTCATTCATTAACATTTGCGACATTCCATATAGAAAAAAATTCATAACTACTTGAATTGGCACACATGATCATTTCAGGGTCCAATAATAATCTCCCTCAGGATTATGCCACCTAGGTAATTCAAGTGTGTTTGGGTGATGGAAGATATGTAGATTCTTATGGATCTTCTTATGGAATTTAGGATTAGTGATATCTAGAATAAAGTTCATCATAGTCTGAAACTTTCTAGCCTCATGCATCCCACATCGGTCAAACATATGAATTGTAAATTTTGTCATCCTTTAAAGAGCATGAATTGGCACTAGCTTCAATGATGAGGATCATACATGGCTATGGTTGACAAACCATCTCTATAAACAACAAATTCTCCTACAATATTGATCTCTAACTTTACTATGTTAGCAAAGTTAAGAGGCACTCTTCTTTTACTCTTGGCTTATCTCTTTTAGTAATTCCTGTCATAGGCAATCTTAAGAATCCTTATGCACTTCATGAAAAAAAAGAAGATCATCCTACCCTAGCTTCCTAGTTAGGCTTTCAAGGTGACTAGTGAACACATATTGAATATAAGATTAATATAGCAGCCGCATTTCATAAGCACTAAGTAGTCTTATATCTAGGACAAATTTCCCGCCATATCCTCTCTCAATCACCAACTTATATGTTTCTTCATCATAGTTGACATTTAACGTTAGCATTGACCGATGAGTACCAACTACTCTCTTTCTCTTCAACTCCTGAGTTGGATTTACGCTCCTTTTTGGGACTAACAACTCTTCAATTGTCTTCTTCTCCTTGTTTTGTTTAAAAGGTTTTATGAATCGTCCGTATTTTTTATACATATCTCTTTAAGGTCTATGAAGTTTTTTTTCCTTTTGAACATCTTCAAAATATCCTTAAATTCATATCCCCTTGACATGGCATCATGGTTGGTAAGCTCCAAGTCAGCAGGTTTTTTAAGGTCATGAATCTTCAGGGTGTTGACTACATAAGTGTTAACTGTGAAGAATTGAATTAGTCATGATATTCTTTTGAAGATGAACATGTTTCGGTTGGTATCATACTTCCATGAAATAATCTTCGCATCAACATTGCCTTTAGGAGCTGAGACACCCTGTAGCATTTCAGAAGTGGTCAATCCTTATTGTAATTGTAGCTGAGATGGCTGCATGAACAACTATGATTTTTTCCTTAATAGAGGTGTTAATGAACCATGATTAGCACCAGGATATTATACTTTTTGGGCTGATCTTCCTTGAGTGAGACGACTTTGGACAAGTTCTTCTTCAACAACTTTCATCTTTTCTTTCAAGTCATTGATGATTTTGAGAATTGATGCTTTGAGAGAGTTGGTCTTCATTGGACCCAACTTTGTTCTACTGAATTCATTCCTTGCAAACAAATTCCTTCATTTCCCTCTCAGTCATCTAGTAGGGATCAGGAAATGGATAATCTACTCATGGTTTGCTTGCAGAAGTTGGTGCAACAGTAGAGGAGGAAATAGCTTTAGCTTTGCCCTTCTTGATTTCTTTAGTTTTCCACAACTCATACTTTGTCTCTATAGTAGCATCAAGTAATCTCTCCACCTTTCTGATTTCTTCAGTCATAGCCTTTGATGTAATGCCAAAGACATGATCAGCATCAGATTCATGTTGAATAAGGAACATGGCTTTGACCATCAGGTCATCTGTCTGGGCCTTTTCCACCATTTCCTCTATTGTAAATTTTTTTCTATGAAGAATCTCTTGGAATTCAGGCACATTATACATCCCTTCCTCAAGAGTGTAGCCTCCCTCAATTTCTCCTTCTTCTAAGCTGATAATTTGTCGTTCAATGGCTCTTTGATCAGTAGCTTGAATATGCTCTTCCATAAACTATGCAACAGCAACCACACTTAGTTTTTCTTCTGTTTTCATCTTTTAGGCTTAGGACCATCCTTTTCAATCATATGATTCTTTCTATTTGCCTTCTCAGCTAAGTACTTTCTCCTTCTTAAGTAAGTCTGCAGTTCAGATAAACCAGACTCAATAACAACAACAAGCTAAGTAGTCTCACACACTACTCTTTATTCTTCTTGTATTCTGGTTGTGACTTCCTTAGCCTATGGTGCATGATTAGGAGAGGCATCTTTGCCTTTTCATTCTTCATATTTCTCCTTTTTGATAAGCATGTCTTCAAGCGGAGTAAGTCATTGATTAAGATCATCCACCTTCTTCTCCAACTCAAATATCTTCTCAGATTGTGCATTGATAAGTCTATCTTGATCATCGATGACAATGGTTTGGATGTTAGCATTCTCAACATGATCATCTCATCTCTCATCTTCTTAATTATGGACTCTAACTCCTTGATCTTCTTGTTTTACATCAATTTATCGGTCCTGCTACTATGACTTTACCCTTCTTCTCATAATATTCTACTGCAGCTGAATCAGCAAGTGAAAGTGAATCTACTATTTCTCGTCATAGTTCTAAATCATATCCAAATGAGGAGGAACAACATGTCATTCAAGAACAAGATGAAAGACAACATACTTCTGAATACTTACCATCTGAAGCTACACAAGAATATGTTGGTCAAGAACAAACTCAACAAACAAGTGAGTCTGATAGTGACGAGATTAGCTGCAACTCAAGATAAACAGGATGGAGAATATTATGAGAAGAAAGGGTAAAGTCATAGTGATAGGACTGATGAATTGATGTTAAAAACAAGAAGATCAAGGAGTTAGAGACCACAATTGAAAAGATAAGCGATGAGATTGATGTTCATGTAGAGAATGCTAACACCCAAACCATTGTCATGGATGATCAAGATAGACTTATCAATGCACAATCTGAGAAGATAGTTGTGTTGGAGAAGAAGGTGGATGATCTCAATCAATGACTTAGTCCACTTGAAGACATGCTTAACAAAAAGGAGAAAGCTGAAGAATGAAAGAAAGATCCACCTTCATATCCAATGTTAGAATAGAAGGCAAGTAGTTCATCTTCATTGATCTCATAAGGTTGGCCTGTATCATCACCCAACTGTAGGCACTGTCTCATGGTTTGTTTAGTGATACTAAGAACATGCTGGTCATCTATTCTTACTGTAGAGTTGGTACATCACCTACCATGTTAACTTTAGAAGTTCCCTAGAATGATCTTATGAATTTTTCATAGATCATAGGCCTCATAATTATAGGATAAGCTATTCCTATAGTAAGTATGAATCTAATCATATCTCTATGATGAGCAGCTTCTTGCATATCAGCATTAAGAAAACCACTGATGTTGTGTTGTTTACTCCAAGTCAAATTAGCCATTATCTGCAAAAGGAACATATGTGTAAGATAACATGATGATGATAACTTATGTTTATTCAGTTTGACTTAGAACAGATGAGTCAAAGTTTGACCTTCAAAAGTCAATACTATTTTGTAACTCACTATTCTATTACATGCATTTTAATCAAACTAACTTTTGTTATCTTTTAGTGTATTAATCAAGTTTTTCTATCATCTAACATGCATAACAAACTTCTTTTAACTATTATTTCACTTGATTATCATGTTATTTCATTTGAATGTGAAACCCATGTTCATCGAGGAACTCATCAAATATGTTTTGTTGTTTAAATCAAGTTAATAATCATGCAAAGATATTTGTTATTGACCGAATAGATGTTATCAGTTCATTAACCTTCATCCTTTTTTACTAGAAACCTAGGGTTTATCAAAGATTTGTCCTTAAGAGTCGGTTCAATTGATCAACAGTATGGATTCACCTTTTGATCAGTTCAAAAGCATCAAATATGTGATTATATGATAATACAATGATCAAATCAAACATAAAGTAATCAACAAATGCAAATACATCAAAAAATTCATAGATTTCATTGATAGCAAATGCACAGGATACAAAGTGTAAGGATTCAGTTCGTTCAACTGATTTTCTAACTGTTTTATAGACCTATCTTCTATTCTCTATTTTGTTTTCTTTTTGTTTTACACTACATAAGGTATCCTATTTAAACTATCAACAAAGCAAAAGAACATGTCACACCCTTAAAATCCACGTGGGGGGTTTTACCGCGAGGCATGTGACATACCTGGATCTCAGTCATTAGTTACTCAGAACGACTCTATATGAACAAACATTCAAAATCAGAGTTTAACTTTAAAATATGCTAAAGCGTTTAATAAACCAGAAAGACCAAAGTAAAACAATATAATGTAAAATGCGCAAACACACGCGCCCAAAGTAATACCAGCAAATACTTAAATGATTAATAACCAAATCAAAACAAAGTCCAATCGTGATGACAACTACAATGATGCTGACCCGTGCACGTGCTCCTAGGCAATGGTAACCTCAACCTGAGAATAGCATACTAAAAGAGTCAACACAATGGTTGGTGAGTTCAAGAGTTTGCGTAAAACATAACTGTAACAGTATAAAATATAAGAGTGCATTGAATTAGATAGCTAGTCTAAATTCACAAGTAATAATCATAGTGATTTCGCGATTGAAACTGACTGTGTTTCGTTTGTTTCATCCCGTCATGACTTACCTGGTCGTGACGATGTTTGTGTTAGGACAAAATTGTACCCGTTTGACCTTGAGTCGCACAGGTGGGGCTCGTCAGACCCAGTAGTACTACCCAAGTTTCCCCCGCTAAATAACATTATTAACAATCTGAAAGTCTGAGGGCTTTCATGGTATACAACACTATATTATACTATACACAACTTATAATAGTAAAGCATTTATAAAACCAGTATGCTATCTCCCCCAAAAGAGAGTATGTAAAAGAGTGGGGCATGAACTCACCTGGTGTGCACAATAAAGACTTAAGAGCTTAACTTGAAAGAGAGAGTGGAAAGACAACCTTCAGAGGTCACCTAGAACACGCAAGTACATAAGTACGTGTACACAGAATCATGATGAAACCCTAAGTGCTCTATAAACCAAAGAACTCAAGGTTTTGGAAAAACAAGACACATTTACCCAGTTAACCCGTTTGACACGTTGGTGACATTATTGGTGAAATTTCCATTCAATCAAATATAATAGTTCATCACCCATGATTATCATACAAGTTGTTCACGTATGCAACTTCATTAACCACATATACTACCTAGATCATCATACAACTAGATTATCATACAAGTCATGCGAATCTCAAATAATCACCATGCTCAACATAGCTATACCATAACTAATGCATCATACATAGAATCAAATCATGCACAACATGCCATATGAAGCCACTCACGACTTCACACCCTAAACCCTGCCAATCCTACTAAGTAGGGGCCTTAGATTCGCATGTGTGTATGAAGATCATCATCATATTATTCAACAGAATCCATGCCAACCAAAATATTTAACCATGATCTATTACAACCCAAACAATAGTACTATCAATACCCATATGACCCATCATCATGCATACCCACAAAAAGACCAAATCTTTCAATTGACCAATTAAACATTCATACAACCCAAACAATGCATTCTACCATATTAGAAATCATCCATGAACATGCTAACATGATCCAAAAGTCACAAACATGCCCACTTCATCAATTTCAAGATTTTGTGCAAATAAAGTTTCCCTTTGGGGAAAGTGCATCCCAAAATCTATCTAACACCCAATACATTCATGATTTCATTAACAATATACCAATTCAAACTCATGCTATCGTCTAGACATGTTTTACACATCAAATCATCATGATTCATCAATCATCAAAACCAAAAGTTTCTACTTTTGGTAACATATGAACTACAACATCCATTCTTAGGTTTCGAGCATCAACATCATCACTCTAACATCCCCATCACATGATAAACACTTTAACAACATCAATTCATCATCAAGTCACCATATTCATGCAATTAAAGTTACTATTATTAGTAACCTATGAACAACACATCAAAATCGAAGCTTTCTTGCACAATCAACGTAAACTAGCATCAATATAACCTAACTAACATCATAACATCAACAAACAACCAAGAATTTTGACATTCAATCACTAAATTGAACTAGGGTTTCGGCTAAAGTGAAAAACCATGAAAACTTGTAAAAATCTAACCTTTAAATGTGTAATGGACAAGATTTGATTCTTCTAACATGTTCTATTGCTTGAAATCGATCAAATCCGATGATTTCTTGCTTGTTCTTGGTCGATGATCGAAGTGTGTGTGTGTTTGGTGGTGTGTTGCGGCCGAAGGGTGGGGAATTAGGCTTGGGATTTTGTATTTTGTAACTTAACTTAGTATATTTACCATTTAAACCTAGTAATTTATATTTTATAAAGAGACAATTCTTTTAAACACTTTTTAAAAGGTTTAAACTTAATAATACACACATTATTAATCAACAATAATAATTCTATAAATTATTTTCACTAGCCACCTGATTCACGAATTAAATACACACGTTTTCACATTACGCGATAAAATTCACAAAAAATATTTAAATCAGCTAAGCACATAAGCACAACTTAATAATCACATCATTAGTTAAATTATTATCAATGTATCATTACTAATCATTATTAAGTCACCAACTTTCAACGATAACTAGTGTGTGCTCACGACACGTGTATGCAAGACTTAGCGGAACTAACGGAGTTTGGTAACGGAAAATTACCGGATGTCACATTATCCCCATGTTGAAAGAATTTTCGTCCTGAAAATTGCATTACATGGTATGTGCTCCATCATTGGTCTACTGCATTAGCACAAAGTAATCGAGTGAGTTTCAGGTGAGTTGTCACATCATCCCCATGTTGAAAGAAATTTCGTCCCGAAATTTAAATCAATACCTTTGCGGCTGGCATCGTCTTTTTGAATAGCTGAGGATACTTAAGCTTCATCTGGTCCTCACGTTCCCATGTGTATTCCGGTCCACGTTTCAAGTTCCAACGAACCTTGACTATGGGTATCTTGCTTTGCTTAAGTGTCTTTACCTCACGATCCATCACCTTGACTGGTTCCTCAATGAAGCATAATTATTCATCTACTTGGACTTCCTCAAGTGGTACAACCATTGTTTCATCGGTTAAGCACTTCTTCATGTTTGATACAAGAAATACATCATGGATTCCACTCAGCGAATCAGGTAAGGATAATCGATAGGCCACTGGACCTATTCTTTCAAATAACGCCTTTCCACGGTGAGACTTTCAATAAGACTTTGTCACCAACCTGAAATTCTAGAGGTTTCCGTCTTTTATCCGCATAACTTTTCTGTCTGTCGCGCGTGCTGCAGCCATATGGTTCCTTATTGTACAATCTTCTTAGTGGTCTCGTGTACTAACTCAGGACCTGTTAGCTGGCTATCACCAATTTCAGCCCAACAAACTGGTGATCTACATTTTCTCCCATACAAAGCTTCAAAAGGGGCTGCCTTTATGCTAGTGTGATAACTATTGTTGTAAGAAAATTCCACCAATGGTAGGTGAACTTCCCAGTTATTCCTAAAGTCAATCACACAAGCACGTAGCATGTCTTCCAACATCTGTATAGTATACTCATGTCTAATCGCGTACCTAAAGATTTTTGCAACGACTGCCAGAAGTGCGATGTGAATCGAGCATCGCAATCAGAAATAATTGAAACCGGTACACCATGTCTTGAAACTATCTCCTTCAAATAAAGTCAGGTTAATTTCTCCATTTTGTCTGTTTCCCTTATTGCCAATAAATGAGCAGACTTCATTAATCGGTCCACAATAACCCATATCATGTCACAACCAGTAGGAGTCCGAGATAGCTTGGTAATGAAATCCATTGAGATTTGTTCCCACTTCCACATAGGGATCTCAGGTTGTTGTAATAGCCTAGATGGTTTCTGATACTCCACTTTTACCTTTGAGCAGGTCAGACACTTGCTCACATATGTAGCTACATCCTCCTTCATGTTAGGCCACCAGTAGTTCACCTTCAGATCACGGTACATCTTGTCGGATCCAGGATGTATAGAGTACTTAGACTTGTGTGCCTCACTCATAACCAAGTCTCTCAGATCTCCATGCAAAGGTACCCAAAGTCTGTCCATGAAGTAATGAATTCCATCCGCCTTTACTTCCAATTGTTTTTCCACTCCCCTTAATGATTCAGAGCCAATGTTTTATGCTGTCAAAGCTTCTGTCTGAGCCTCTCGGATTTGTTCAGCTAACTGTGTGCTAATGGTAAGTTGCAAAGCTCGTACACGTCGAGGCTTAGCAGTTTCTTTCCCACTCAGCGCGTCAGCGACTATATTTTCTTTCCCCGGATTATATCTGATGGCACAATCATAGTCGTTCAGTAGCTCTACCCAACGTCTTTGCCTCATGTTTAATTCCTTTTGCTCAAAGATGTGCTGAAGACTCTTGTGATCGGTGTAAACAGTGCATTTGGTATCGTACAAGTAGTGTCTCCAGATCTTTAAGGCAAAAACTACCGCACCTAACTCCAAGTCATGGGCGGTATAGTTCTTCTTATGAACCTTTAGTTGTCTAGAGGCGTAAGCTGTCACCTTATCCCGTTGCATCAATACACACCTAAGTCCTTGAATGGAAGCGTCACAATGGACTGCGAAATCGTCACTTCCTTCCGGTAACGCTAATATCGGTGCACTACACAGTTTCTGTTTTAGCAACTGGAAAGCAGATTCCTGACTCTCGCCCCATTTATACGTCATTTCCTTATGAGTCAAAGCTGTGAGGGGTTGAGCAATCTTAGAAAATCCTTCGATGAACGGTCGATAGTATCCTGCCAGTCCAAGAAACTGTCGTATCTCACTTGGCGTCTTAGGAACCAACCAATTCTCTATCGCTTCAATTTTTTCCGAATCAACATGTATTCCTTTCTCGTTAACAATATGACCAAAGAATTGCACTTCGCGTATCCAGAAATCACACTTAGAAAATTTGGCGTACAATTGTTTTTTTCTAAGTAATTCCAAAATTAACCATAAGTGCTCTCCATGTTCTTCCTCTGTCCTTGAGTAGATCAATATGTAATCGATAAAGACAATAACAAACTGATCAAGATAGGGCATACACACGCGATTCATGAGGTCCATGAATACCGCTGGTGCATTCGTCAACCCGAATGGCATGACCAAGAATTCGTAGTGACAGTAACGTGTACGAAAGGTAGTCTTCGAGATGTCCTCCCCTCGAACTCTCAGCTGATGATACCCAGACCTCAGGTCAATCTTAGAATAATAGCTTGATCCTTGTAATTGATCAAACAAATCATCTATACGAGGTAAGGGATATCTATTCTTGATCGTGACCTTGTTCAGTTCCCTATAGTCAATGCACATTCGAAATGTACCGTCCTTTTTCTTGACAAATAGAACTGGCGCTCCCCAGTGTGATGAACTGGTTTGGATAAATCCTTTATCCAATAGTTCTTGGAGTTAAGCAGATAATTCCTGCAGTTCGTTTGGAGCTAACCGGTAAGGTGCTCTCGCAATCGGAGCAGCTCCTGGAGTCAAATCAATTTGGAATTCGACCTGACGATGAGGTGGTAGTCCAGGAAGGTCCTCCGGAAACACCTCAGAAAACTCACGAACCATGGGGATATCCTCTATCTTCTTTTCCTCTGGCTGTTTGTCAGTGACAAGTGCCAACATGGCTAGACGACCTTTTCGTAACAACTTCTGTGCCTTCATGAACAAGATGATGCCTATCACTACACCACTCCTATCGCCTTGGACCGAGATAATTTCTTCACCGTTAGGAATCCGGATAACCTTCTCATGACATATGACTTCTGCTTGCTTGTCAGAAAGCCAATCCATGCCGACTACTACATCGAAGCTCCCAAATGTGATAGGCATGAGATCTATGTCGAAGGTATGACCAGCTACTTCTATCTTGCAGCCTCTAAGGATATGTGTCATGTGAATCTGTTTACCATCAGCTAACTCTATGGTGTACTTAGATTCTAATGTTGAAGGCATATCACTTAAAAGACTACTAAACTTAGTGGGAATAAAGCTTCTATCAGCTCCAGCATCAAATAATACGGTAGCAAAATGACCATTAACCGAAAATTTACCAGTTACAGTTGTAGGGTCGTTTAGAGCCTCAGCTGAGCCAACGACGAAGGCTCTTCCTTTGGCTCCATGGTTATTGCCACCATTGTCGTTGCCATTTCCGGTGTTGTTGTTCCCGTTGTTGTTGTTGCCATTGTTGTTTCCACCATTTCCATTCCTCCTAAGCTGTGGATAATTGCATCTGTAATGGCCTTCTTTTCTGCACTCGAAACAACCTTTTGGAGTTTCTTGAGATTGCTGAGGCTTCTTCATTAATTCACCCCGGCAGTCTTTCGCTGCATGCCTAACTTTACCACAACGTTGGCTTCGGAAGTTGTCACACCTGCCGGTGTGGTGGTAATTGCATCGGTTACATTTAGGACTCTTCCCAACATAGCCTCCTTGTCCCTGTGGTGCTAAAGATGACTGATTATAGTTACGATTGTTATCGAACTTTCTTTGCTGTTGGTGAGGTTGGTGCTTCTGAACAAACTGTTGCTGTTGTTGTTGGTGGTTGTTGGAGGACGAGCCTTTATCACAAGTATTATCCCAGTTACGTTTGTTATCGCGTATGCTACCCATTGCGCCCCACTTGGGTAATCTTCCCTGCTCTACAGCCTGGTCGGTCAACCTATGGGCCAACCGGATAGCCTGCTATATAGTGTCAGGATTGGAAGCAGTCACCATGCTTTGAATCTCGGGCACCAGTTCATGTATGTAATGCTCAATCCTTTTGTTCATCTCATTAACCATCCCTGGGCATAGTGTGGCCAACTCATGAGACCATGTAGTATAGGCCTCAATCTCAGAACCTTGCAACTTAAGCTGCCAAAACACAATTTCCAACTTCTATACTTCATCATGGGGGCAATACTCCTCCGTCATCATTGCTTTGAATTCAGCCTAAGGTAAGTCATCAGCCATATCCTGGCCCAACATGTGCACCTGGGCATTCCACCAGGAGAGAGCTGCGCCTTCAAGTGTTCCAGTCGCGAACTTCACTTGGTCAACTGGTGGGTAGTTACACTTCGTGAAGACAGCTTCAATCTTCTCAACCATCTCACTAGTCCCACAGCTCCTTCAGTCTAGCTATAGGTATGGGGCTTGCAATCTATAAAGGATTTCCTAGATGATCAAACAGGATAATCGGTTAAGTCACTTTTATCATTTACGTGCTGGCTGTCCAGTTTGGGCAGCAGCCACTGCCGCCTGTACATGCTCGTTAATCAAAGCAGCCAACTCAACAGGAGTCATGTTGATAGCACCAGCACCACGTCCACCGGCACCACGTCCACCGGTACCACGTCCACGACCACGTCCACGTCCTCTACCGCGTCCGTCCATATTCACTTTACATTCACAAATACAATAGTAAGTAACATTCAACACATTAATCCCATTAAAGTATGGTAAATAGTTAGAAATAATGAATTTGTCACAACCACAACATTTATAACAAAATAATAACCAAAGATAAATAAATTATAAATGGTTCACAAAATATTCCATCAATGTCAAAATTTTAGTTTTTTAGTTGGGTGGGAAACAACCCTTCCCACATAGGTTTCAAAGAAAAGAAACACTATATAGTCTAAGTCGTATAAAAGTAGAGTTAGTCCAACACGTCAGATGCGTCACTGTCCTCATCCATCTCTGCTGGTTCTTCTTCGGGGGCTTCCTCCGGTTTCTCTTCCGGGTCTTCCTCATCAGGGTCTGCCAAAGGTGCAGGGGCTTCAGCAATCTAAAGTGCTGCTAGTTGTGCCTCTAGATCAGCAAACCTATCATCGATCATTATGTTATGGTGATCCTGCGCGTCCATGCGCCCAGTAAGTGCTACAACGTTTCCTGCCAGGGTATGATGTCCACCAATGGCCATCGAGAGTCTTTCCTGAAGCGTCTCTACCTGGTAGCACAACTGACGCATCTCAGATCGTAAGGCAGAGTTCTCATCAGTGAGTCCTCGGATACTCTGTCGTTCTGTGTCTAGAGTGGCTACTAGTGCTGGAAATGCCTGCTCCAGAGGGATGTCCAAGGTAGGAAAAGTAGGCAATGAAGAGGCTGTCGATGACCTAGTCCTAGGTCGAGTAGGAGCAACCGGTGGTACACGCTCTCTATAAGCAATAAGGTTTATGTAGGTGGGGTAGAAATCCTAGTTCCACGAAGGATCGAGCTCAGACGGTATGAAAGGCTGATCCCAGTCTATCTTGCTAGGAGGATAAGGATGTCGGGGCCAGTTAAATCCCCTAACAGGTACGGGAGAAGTAGGAGGTGACTCAGATCGCGCCGGTCTCTTGCCCAAATCGCGGGATGACAATGCCATGCTGCGAAGTACGTGTTGCGTATGCCAATGAGTATAGAGTAAAGAATAAGTGACAAGTAACTAACAAATGTGCGGTTATATTCTAGTGTGTGTATGCAACCTAGTTCCCTATAACCAATGGCTATGATACCAATATGTCACACGCTCAAAATCCACGTGTGGGGTTTTACCTCGAGGCGTGTGACATACCAGGATCTCAGTCATTAGTTACTCAGAACGACTCTATATGAACAAACATTCAAAATCAGAGTTTAACTTTAAAATATGCTAAAGCGTTTAATAAACCAGAAAGACCAAAGTAAAATAATATAATGTAAAATGCGCAAACACACGCGCCCAAAGTAATACCAGCAAATATTTAAATGTTTAATAACCAAACCAAAACAAAGTCCAATCGTGCTGACAACTACAATGATACTGACCTGTGCACGTGCTCCAAGGCAATGGTAACCTCAACCTGAGTATAGCATACTAAAAGAGTCAACACAATGGTTGGTGAGTTCAAGAGTTTGCGTAAAACATAACTGTAACAGTATAAAATATAAGAGTGCATTGAATTAGATAGCTAGTCTAAATTCACAAGTAATAATCATAGTGATTTCGTGATTGAAGCTAACTATGTTTCGTTTGTTGCCTCCCGTTACGACTTACCAGGTCGTGACGATCTTTGTGTTAGGACAAAATTGCACCCGTTTGATCTCGAGTCGCACAGGTGGGGTTCGTCAGACCCAGTAGTACTACCCAAGTTTTCCCCGCTAAATAACATTATTAACAATCCGAAAGTGTGAGGGCTTTCATGGTATACAACACTATATTATAAAACCAGTATGCTATCTCCCCCAAAAGAGAGTATGTAAAAGAGTAGGGCATGAACTCACCTGGTGTGCACAATAAAGACTTAAGAGCTTAACTTGAAAGAGAGAGTGGAAAGACAACCTTCAGAGGTCACCTAGAACACGCAAGTACATAAGTACGTGTACACAGAATCATGATGAAACCCTAAGTGCTCTATAAACCAAAGAACTCAAGGTTTTGGAAAAACAAGACATATTGACCTAGTTGACCCGTTTGACCCGTTGGTGACATTATTGGTGAAATTCCATTCAATCAAATATAACAGTTCATCACCCATGATTATCATACAAGTTCTTCACGTATGCCACTTCATTAACCACATATACTACCTAGATCATCATACAACTAGATTATCATACAAGTCATGTGATTCTCAAGTATTCACCACGCTCAACATAGCTATACCATAACTAATGCATCATACATAGAATCAAATCATGCACAACATGCCATGTGAAGCCACTCACGACTTCACACCCTAAACCCTGCCAATCCTACTAAGTAGGGGCCTTAGATTCGCATGCGTGTATGAAGATCATCATCATATTATTCAACAGAATCCATGCCAACCAAAATATTCAACCATGATCTATTACAACCCAAACAATAGTACTATCAATACCCATATGACCCATCATCATGTATACCCACAAAAAGACCAAATCTTTCAATTGACCAATTAAACATTCATACAACCCAAACAATGCATTCTACCATATTAGAAATCATCCATGAACATGCTAACATGATCCAAAAGTCACAAACATGCCCACTTCATCATATTCAAGATTTTGTGCAAATAAAGTTTCCCTTTGGGGAAAGTGCATCCCAAAATCTATCTAACACCCAATACATTCATGATTTCATTAACAATATACCAATTCAAACTCATGCTATCGTCTAGACATGTTCTACACATCAAATCATCATGATACATCAATCATCAAAACCAAAAGTTTCTACTTTTGGTACCATATGAACTACAACATCCATTCTTAGGTTTCTAGCATCATCATCATCACTCTAACATCCCATCACATGATAAACACTTTAACAACATCAATTCATCATCAAATCACCATATTCATGCAATTAAAGTTACTATTATTAGTAACCTATGAACAACACATCAAAATCAAAGCTTTCTTGCACAATCAACGTAAACTAGCATCAATATAACCTAACTAACATCATAACATCAACAAACAACCAAGAATTTCGACATTCAATCACAAAATCGAACTAGGGTTTCGGCCAAAGTGAAAACCATGAAAACTTGTAAAAATCTAACCTTTAAACGTGTAATGGACAAGATTTGATGCTTTTAATGTGTTCTATTAAATCGATCAAATCTGATAGTTTCTTGCTTGTTCTTGGTCGATGATTGAAGTGTGTGTGTGTTTGGTGGTGTGTTGGTGCCGAGGGGTGGGGAATTAGGGTTGGCATTTTGTATTTTTAACTTAACTTAGTATATTTACCATTTAAACCTTGTAATTTGTATTTTATAAAGAGACAATTCTTTTAAACACTTTTTAAAAGGTTTAAACTTAATAATACACACATTATTAATCAACAATAATAATTCTATAAATTATTTTCACTAGTCACATGATTCACGAATTAAATACATACGTTTTCACATTACGCGATAAAATTCACAAATAATATTTTAATCGCGTAAGCACATAAGCACAACTTAATAATCACATCATTAGTTAAATTATTATCAGTTTATCATTACTAATGATTGTTAAGTCACCAACGTTCAACGACAACTAGTGTGTGCTCAAGACACTTGTATGCAAGACTTAACGGAACTAACGGAGTTTGGTAACGGAAAATTACCGGATGTCACAGAACATATATTTACAAATAAGTCCCTATAATATGACAAAAAAAACATACAAAGACAAAATGTAAATCTTTTAATAGTCTATAGTACTCCCTCTAAGATTACATTTGTCTTCTGTCTTCAAAATCTTCAGTCTTCATGATCTTGAATCTTCAATCTTCAATATAATCGTCTGGCTCTTCTTTAACCTTGAACATCGGCTTCTCTTTGTAAAGCTCAAGTTCCTTCAATGCTTTTGCGATTGCGGACTTGAATTTACCTGCAAGAATACCTTGCTCAGGATTTGAAGCATTAATCTTGATCTGCATCTAGTTCATCTTCTCCAGCGTCTCCTTGGATAAACCTGCAATGTCAATGTTCGCGTAGAATTCCAATGGTTTAGGATACTCTTGAGAATGAACTTCTAGCACTCCTTTACTTGATATCCTCATAAACTCAATTGATTTGTTATCCTTCTTTACAATGTTTGCATATGCCAACGCTTTTCGTAACGCAATCCTTTCCATTGCAGCACTCATTACTTTGATAATTGTCATAAAGTACTTCTTATAATTTTCAGCAACTTCCAAAGAAACACGTTCAAACTTTTGTATAGACAAAAATGATATGTAACTTGGATGTAGCAATTTAAGCTCCAACACTCCAAAAAGTGAGATCGTGTCTTTTTCCCAATCATCAAGATATCGGACAAGTTTTAACTCAAAAGTATCAACATTATAAAACCATCTTACAATTGTCTTTGTTGTTTGAGTTCCATCAATCACTTTAAGTCCTGGATTAGTTACTTTCTCAAAGTATTTATCACTGTATGCTTCCAAAAATTTCTCTTGTTCTTTAGATGTATCAGCTTCTTTTCTTTTGCGCTTCAATGAATTGAAATATTCTTTGTCTTCTTGATCACAGCGAGTCTTCAAAAATGAACTCATTCTAGATATGCCTCAATTTAACACCTGTACAAAATTTTCACCGCAACTTGCTTTGGTTGGGTTAGTCAAAGGTAGTCTGTTCAATTATTTCAAGTCTTGAACTGGAAGTTCAATGATGCTCGAGTAAAAGTGATAGACATCACATATAGCATTTACTCGTTTAATAAAAAATGCATCAAAGATTTCATCATACTTCCAAGCAACTATCTCTACTTCTTTAGTTGTATCAGGAACAACCATTGCGTTAAGCAATTCAGAAATCGATTGTCCTTTTTGTAAAATGTTTCGAACCAAACCACCTATAGTTCAAGCTTTATTCCAAAGTTGTTTTTGTTCCAGTGACACCTGATAAGCTTGCTTTTCATTTTCAGGAAACATCTTCATTAATTCCTTTCTTCTTTCGTGACCACTCCTTATCAATTCCATATTTTTAATCTCCTGAGGCTTCAAAATCCTTGTTCTTTTAGTAATCTCACGGTATTGTGGATTATCCATGTCAAGCACTATCATTCTGTTTGTCTGCTTTTCAGTTTCTTGAAATCTTCTCACTAAATTTCTTAGTGATTCTGCTTGAAGTCTGTTCAGCTTTTTCCTTGGATAATTCCTCGATTGCAACCATAATCTCATCATAATAACATTCATATTTTCTGGATCTGGGTGATGTAATTCTGAAGAAGAAAGTTCTTCAACATTTATACTTTCACTGACCGGGTTCCATTCACCGTGTTCTACAACAATCTCATTCGGATCCACTGGTGCAATGGATTTAGCGGTTATGCACTTTGCATATTCTTCATTGATTTGGGATACAGTCAACCCATCCAGAAAAACTCTGTTATATTTCATGTTAACTAAGTAGTTATACTTGTCCTCAACATCAAGAGGAATATCATTTGTTATATCCTCAATATGAGAATAATTTACTTCTACTATATCTTCATCCTCTAACACTTCATTATACCATGCATCTTCAAATTCTAAATCTAAATCATCAAGAGATTCAATCTTCTCTTGTGCTTCAGACTCTTGACTTTCTTGCATTTCAGCTTCAGATGCAATCTTTTGTGCTTTCAAGGGAGATTCAACATGAGCTGATACATTAACTTCATCAATCTTTCTATTCCCTTTATTTACTTTAGCTATCTTTTCAACATTATTAGGAATGACTTCAGATACAATCATAACATCAGAAGATGGAGATTTGAAGCTTTCCTTCATCTTTTCAAATTCTAATTTCAATGCCTCGTGACTTCTTTTAACTCTTTGAACCATTCTTCCATTAGATCATAATCTGTCATCATTACTTCAAAATTCTATGCATTCTCTTCTTTTTCTCTTTCCAAGTCAGTAATCATAACATCTTTCTTTAACTGTTCTTCTTTTAACTTCTCATTTTCTTCTTTTAGATTCTCAATGATCTTATCCTTGTTTGAGTTTTCTTCCTTCAAGGACTCTATCAAGATTTGATCATCTTTTTCTTGTTCCTCGTCCACATGCACAACAGGTTCAATAACCACTGTGCTTTGAACATCAAAATCTAAATGCTAATTAATGTCATCATTAGAATCATAAACATTTTGAATCTCTTCTTGTTGTTCATCTACATGATCAACTTCTTCCAAAACTTCTTCAATTACATCATTATTGATTTCATTAACCTCATTTCCACCATCATTGCCATCATCAACATCATCAGATATGGAACTAGAACTATCATCATCAATATTCTCATCATTATCATCATCTTCATCTTCATCTTCATCCAATAACTCTTGAAAATCTACTTCAATCAGGTCATTTGGATCAACCGGTTCATTCTCAAGTAAATGAAAATGATCTTCATTTATGTTTACCTCATCTTGAGCCACAGCCCTCATATAGTTAAACATTGATACATTAGGGGCACTAGTATTCATTGCTCGTCGTTTGTATGAAGTTTCTATCATATGCTCAAGAATCAATCTTTCATCACCAACTCCATAAGCATGATAATCAGGATTGGCTTCATTTATGATCAACTGCAGGAATCTGGGATACATCAGATAGTTATTTCTGATTCCCTTCTCCAAGTTAAAGATAAATCCAATCATAATCCAACAATCCATGTTGAATCTTCTATTTGTTGCAATGGCAACAATTGGAGATGGTATATAAACATGAAAAGAGTTCCAACCCGCACTTCGTTTGGACATACCGTGTTGGAATATATAACATAATAATTTCCAGTGATTATACACTCTTGCTCGGATTAATTGTTTCCTCAGAAAGTTATCTGGATGACCCATGGCAATAAAAGTTTCTCTGCACTCATCAAAAGTTAATTCAGCCAAATCTTGTTGGTCATTTATTCCCAGCCTTGGAGCTTCTCGAATGGCCTGTTCAGATACTTCTACCATCCTTTTATTAGTAATAAAATCTCAAACAACTTTTCTACCTTCTTCATCTCTTTCAGCAGAAGCAGTGTTCCAAAACTTCTTAATCAGTCTAGCAAAGATGACTGGTTGGTAACACATAGCATACACATACTTCATCCTTAACAGAAATCTGATCATTTCTTCATAACCAATGGCATCTCGAACATCTTTGTTAAGAAAAGCAGCTACATTATGCTTTGGTTCAAACTTAATCTCATCCATCTGTATGCATAAAACAAAGAAATTTAGACACATTTGAATTTGCAAAACATAAAAACAAATTATGATTTATCAATTTTGAACAAAAACACTTAAAAAATTTCTAAGTGTTTATATATATCTCATTACATGAACAAGAGTATATTGGTTACAATTTTGATTCACACAATTTATAATAATCAAGTAATGCATTAAGTGTCTTGAACTTTGATTAGATTTCAATTGAATTAGCATTTTTTTTTAACTTTCAAACTTAACTTTCACAAAAAAAAAATATATATCTAAGTATTCAACGTACTCTATCAAGAGCAGATTGCATTCAAGTTAATGTTTGAATGATTTAAACACACCAAATCATTGAAATTTTTCTCAAAATCAGATTAATGTATGAAATTTTATTATTAATTTGACATTTTATTAACAATTTCATGAATTTGACTGTTCATATTCAAAATCCGACTGATGAACTCATAATCATCTAGAACACAATTTGATGAAATACTGATTTAATCATTTCAATCTGTTCGAAAACATGTGTATATCATCATTCAATGTCCAATTTCAGTTGATTGTTCGTATTATATTCACAAATTTCAGTTTTTCATTCAACTAGGGTTCATACGCCTACACAGATCTAAAACGCCCAGTTAAATTCGAAATGTAAACTTGAAATCTGATGAATATGATCTCGAAATGAAGTTTGGATTTAGTGTATCTACCTATGAATCACAAGTATTAACACCAAACAATCAAAATGATGAACTGAATGAATCGGGTGAATGAGAGTCGAGAGTGTTTTTATGGGATATTGAGTGAATGAATGAATAAATCACAAGTGTTGAATATATATATATATATATATATATATATATATATATATATATATATATATAAGTGAAAATTTAGACGCATCAGCACTGTTTATACGCATGAGGTCAGGCGCATTAGCACTATTCAGTCGCTTGAGACTAAATTTCACTAAGTTTTTGGCGCATGAGCACTGTTTGTGTGCATAAGGTTTAGACGCATGAGCACTGTTCAGGTGCATAAGCACTGTTTAGGCGCTTGGGCACTGTTCAGGCGCATGAGACTAGATGAAACGCCTAACACTTGGAAAATTTTCACTTCAAACGTCTAACCCTTGGAAGCATGGTACTGTTTAGGCGTATGAGCATAAGATGATACGCCCAAAACTTAACAAAATTTCAGACACATGACAACTGTTTAGGCGCATGAGCTTGTCTGAAACGCCCAACACTTGTACAAATTTCTGATAAATCACCATACTCCTAATCTGGACTTGTCAGTACTGTTTAGGCACATGGGATCCTTCCATGAGTCTTGACACTTGAACTTTTTTCATCATTCATCTGAACACTATACAAGCACATTAGCACTATTCACATTTAATTTTCAACATTTAGTCAAAATTGTTTGACTATCACTCAAATTTTCATTAATGACCCTCAATTTTATCATTTTTTGACATTTCAATTTTTTTTTATTTTTGACCATTTTATTTTTAATTTAAATTTTTAAAACAATTTCCCATCATTTTAGTCTTTAAATTTTCAAATATTCTTTATTTTGTTGCAAGAATCTTCTCCACTTTTGAATTCTTTTTAGGTTCATTTTTACATCATGTCAAACACGCACATACTTGTAATTTCAGCTTTATCCTTTTTATCCAAAACACTCTTTATTTTTTATTTTTCACATTTTTGAAAATCAATTATTTTCTCTTTTTCATTTTTACTTCCCCTAAACTTTTAAGTTTTATAAACTTAGAAGTTTCTTTTTCATTGCAAGAAGAACAACTAATCATTATTAACATGCCTGCACACAGATCATCATGAAAAAATCAAAACTAAAGCAGAATAAAAAATCTACTATATACAATCAAATCACATGCCTGCAGTAAGATCCTATCAGTTTAGATCAGCACATTAAAAGAAAAATAATGATGGATAGTCGTAGACAGTGATTAAATCCTGATCAAGTGTGTTCCAGGTCAGCATTTCTATAGCAAAGGAGACACGAGATCTAAGGATAGAAAATGAGTGCTCTTGGCAAGATACTCAGCACACTTACTTTTTTAGTTCTTGGATTGATTAAGATACGATTAGATATGACATTATATAAGTCACACTTAGACTAAGAGAGTTCAACTCTTATAAAGATCTGCAAGAAATCACCTTTCTCAACTTGTTAACTTGACATATACTTATAACAAGATCTCATGTTGAGATTGTGCACATTGGCATCTTTTTGCATCAAGTAAGAATATCTAGGTCTGTAATTACTTACAATAAAGGATATCTTGTCACTTCAGGTCTATGATGACTCATAACAAAGAAGTGATTAGATGCTTTAAATTAATTAGAGCTCAATTGTTATTCATATCGCCACCAGGTGTGAGATTATGACTTAACAAGCAATCAATTTGAGAAGTCAACACCACTCATTAGTACTAAAATGGACAAACATGAATGCATGATTGATTTAGTTTAATCACAAGAATTTACTTTTTCAGTATAATTGCAGGAGCTTACCTGCACATCATATCTGATCACGTCAGACTTTAGTAACGAGTGAAGTATGCAACTAATCAAAACTAATGTATCTATCAGTTCTCACAAATTGCAAAGACAGATTCAGTCCTAAACAATTAACTAACAAGAAAAACTCTATTTTTGTATTTTTTTTATATTTTTCTCTTTTGATTTTGCAATTTTCTAATTTTGTATTTGCTTTTTCATATTTCTAATAAGCATGCACACACAATATATACAATCAGGCAGTTAACTTTGACAGTTTCTCTTTTGGTTTTCTCAATCAAATAAGGGA
This sequence comes from Flaveria sonorensis, assembly GCA_025506505.1. Taxonomy (NCBI): domain Eukaryota; kingdom Viridiplantae; phylum Streptophyta; class Magnoliopsida; order Asterales; family Asteraceae; genus Flaveria; species Flaveria sonorensis. Next base: position 15,486,815 of record CM046440.1, on the reverse strand, counting down.
GGGTCTTACCATTTTAAATGAATCAAACAACTGAATTAAACTCAAAACCAGTTATTAAACATGATTAATAAGTCCAATTGACTCGACCAAATATTCAAATCGACTCGGCAAAAAGGCTTTTGTAAATAGGTCAGCCAACTGTTTTTCAGTTATGATTTGAATCAAAATGATTAAACCTTTTTCATAGTTATCTCTGAGAAAATGATATCGAATCTCGATATGTTTTGTTTTTGAGTGTTGGACAGGATTAGCTGTAATAAACGTAGCAGCAGTGTTATCAATGTAAATAGGAGTTTTAAGAAAATTGATCCCGTAATCCAGCAGTTGGTTTTGTAACCAAAGGATTTGAGAACATCCTGCTGAAGCAGCTATGTACTCAGCTTCTGTGGTTGAAACAGAGACATTTGTTTGTTTCTTACATTGCCGTGAGACTAATCTGGGACCTAAAAACTGACAACCACCCATAGTAGATTTACAATCTTGACAACATCCTCCATAATCAATATCTGTATATCCATAGCCGAAGTTACCTTCAAAGCCGGTTTTCCTTTAAGATACCTAAATATTCGTTTAATAACAATTAAGTGGGATTCCTTTGAGTGAGATTGGTACCTGGCACAAACACAAATAGCATACATTATATCAGGTCTAGATGCAGTAAGATACATCAAAGAACCAATCATGGATCTGTATAAAGTTTGGTCGACAGATTTTCCTTTCGGATCAGGTTCAATCTTGGAATTTACGTTAGCTGGAGTTCTTATGGATTGACAATCTTGTGGTTTCAATTTCTTCAAGAGTTTATCAACGAATTTCTCTTGATTGATAAAAATTCCATCTGCAGACTGCTTCACTTGAAGACCAAGGAAAAAATTAATTTCCCCCATAGAACTCATTTGGAAACGAGACTTCATTATTTCTTTAAATTCATTGCACAAGTTTGGACTTGTAGAACCGAATATAATATCATCAACGTACACTTGAACACATAAGAGATCATCAGCATCCTTCTTTATAAACAAAGTAGGATCGATTTTCCCTCGCGTGTATCCATGTTGGATTAAGTGTTGTGATAATGTTTCATACCAGATTCTAGGAGCTTGATATAGACCATACAAAGCTTTGCTAAGCTTGTACACACGATGAGGAAATTCTAAGTCTTCAAAACCCGAAGGTTGCTTGACATACACATCATCAGTGATTGGTCCATACAAGAAAGCACCTTTAACGTCCATTTGGTAAACCTTGAATTTCATGAATGATGCATAAGCCAGGAAGACACGAATTGATTCAAGTCTTGCAACTGGAGCAAATACTTCATCATAATCTATTCCTTCTTCTTGGGTGTAACCTTGTGCAATGAGTCTCGCTTTGTTGTGAACAAAAATTCCCCGATTGTCTGTTTTGTTTCTAAACAACCATTTTGTGCCTATGGCATTTTCTCCTTCAGGTAAATCTACAAGCTTCCACACTTCCTATTTGCGGAATTGTAATAATTCTTCTTGCATTGCCTCAATCCAATCATTGTCCTTTAACGCTTCGGTGACGTTTTTAGGAACAATTTGAGATAGAAAACACGAGTATAAGCAAAGGTTTGCTTGTTCTGGTTTACTTCTCGTCGTTCTCTCATTCAATGGACCAATAATCTGAGATGTTGGATGGTTCTTGTGAATACGAGATGTTGGATGGTTCTTGTGAATACAAGATGTTGGAATCCATTCCCTTGAACATGAACATCCAGATTAGATTGGTTCAAGTCAGAAAGCTGATGCAATAAATTCAAAGAATATGGATTGAAAGTTGGAACTTGAGTCGGTGAGTTGATAAAATAATCAAGATTATCAGTACCAACTACATCACCAGAAATCGATGACGTTCCAGACTCAGGTTGTATAATTTCAGGACCATCATTAGGAAAAGGTTGTGAAACATTTGAATTTTCTGAAACGGGATGCTCTTGAGCTTGTTGAGGCCAAAATATAGGATCTCTAACAAATGAGAAAAATGGATAATCTGGGCTTGAGTCATCCATATCATCAGAATCAGAATCATCACTGAAAGAACAGAGATCTACTGCTTGATTTTTCTTCTCACTTGTAAATTCAAACAATTTAGAATGAAAAGAGTTTAACAACGAATCTAAATCAAATAACCAAGCTGGACCATTTGCAACTGATGGAAAAGAATTTTCAAGAAATTTAACGTTGAATGTTTCAAGGATAACATTTTTCCTAGAGTTATAAACTCTATAGGCTTTTGAAACTGACAAATATTAAAAGAAAATCCTTCATCAGATTTTGATTAAATTTCCTAGCTGATCACTTGAATTTAAAATCAAAACTGGACAACCAAATGATTTAAGAAAATCAATATTAGTTTTCCTGCCAAACATCAACTCATAAGGAGTTTTTTGTATATCTTTCACAATCAATGAACGATTCTGCACAAAACACGCTGTGGTTATCGCTTCATCCTAGAAAGTGATTGGAATTTTGCCATCTGCTAACATAGACCATGCTGCTTCAATCAAAGTTCCGTTTTTCCTTTCAGCAACTCCATTTTGTTGGGAGTTCTAGGAGCACTAAACTGACGAGCAATACCTTTTTTTACACAAAACATGTCAATATTAGCATTTTTAAATTCTGTTCCATTATCACTCCTAATTATTTTGACCTTTTGTTCTAATTGATTTTCTACTTTAATGATGAATTATTTTAATAATTCAGCCGTTTCAGATTTAGCATGCAAAAAGAAAACCAAAGAAAATCTTGTAAAGTCATCAATGATAACCAAACAATAAGATTTCTTTCTAATACTACGAACATTTGTTGGTCCGATGCAACATCTGGAGAGTTTTGGAATTTTAGTTTATCTGCTTGGGCTTATAAGACGCTCTGTGTTGCTTTCCTTTTAAACATGCTGAGCAGAGATCAATTGTGGCAAACGTCTTTGTTGGAAGACCTAAACATGATTTCCTGCTACAAGCTTGTTCATGTTCTTGAAATTGGAATGCTCGAGACGTCTATGCCAAAGCTGACTTTTATCATTTGATGCATGAGCAATTAGGCATGTTGTTTCTGTGGAAGGATCAACTTGAGACATATCTAACTTGTATACATCTCGATCTCGAACAGCTTTAACAACTACCCATTCTTTGCTAATCTGAAAACCTGGCTTCAAAATGTAACAAAATGAATCATCAAATAAAACAGAATAAGATTTGTCATAAATTTGGGAACCGCTTAAAAGATTAAAGTTCAACTGTGAGCAATAGTTGACTTTATTAATGCTGATAATCACATTGGATACAGTTCCTTCGCCTATCATTTTTCCTCCTACATCACCTCCAAAAGCAACATATGTACTTTCTTTTAACTTAAATTCTTTCAGCAAGGCATGGTTGCCTGTCATATGCCGGCTACACCCACTATCAACATACCATGTGTTAATAGGTCTTCTCGGGTGCACCTGCATTTCAGAAAGAATTAACTTGAGTTATCAACCCAAGCCGAGTTGGTCTTGGGCTTGCCAAATTTATCAACAATGGTAAACTGTTTAAAGTGAAGCTTTTTCAAATCAGGCTTATTTTTGACAAATTTATCCATTCCGTTTCTTACAAATTTTTAATTATCTTTAATTTGTTTTGTCCTTAAAGCATTGTAACGTTTTTCAAGATCATCATCAAGATATTTCAAACCATCAGAAAAAAAGTTTTATTTACCAAGCTTCCCACCATTCATTCTCATAGATCGTGGAACAAATTTTCTTTGATTATACTGCCTTGGTTTTGTAGCGTAAGAATCATCATAAATAGAATCATTTTTTCGAAAAGATCTCAAGCCTAAGGAAGGTGGTTTTGTCAATCTTTGGAAACCAACACTTTGATTTCTTTGAAATTGTAGATTGACATATCCATTTCTTAATTGAGAATTTACATATCCATTCCTTGGCGAGTTCTTTCTGAAGTAGCTATTCTCTGTTTTGTGAGTTCTTTCATCACAATAGGTACAATATTTGTTGAAATAACAATCCGCTGTTGAATTATTTTTCATATCACATATATGACAGTACCTGTTAAAGAAACATTCTTCAGTCTTATGATTGTACACATCATAGATTTCACAGTACCTTTGAACTTTAAAATTTTTTTGATTAACTTTAGATGTGGATGCCACATTTGATCCTTGTTTGGATTTAGGAGTTGAAAAGTTAATCTGTTGTTTTTGATTTGTGAATTTGTTCTTTTGAAATTTGAGTTTAGAGTTTTTAACGTTAACATCATTCCTCGACTCCTTAGATACAAATCGTTTATTGACAGCGGAAGACATATAATCTGAACCTGTTTTCAGATCAGAGTTGGATTTGTTCTTTGGATTAGATTTGATTTCTGGAATTTTCTTCATGTCAAAAATACCTGTTTATACAAATTTCACAGGTTTAAGCTGATTTGATTGATTTGTTCTTTTGATTTGACTGTTTTGAATTGCATTCTGTGTTGATTTAGCTTTAGTATTTTTTTTCTTCGTCTTTGGTTTATAGATCTCGATGATCTTTGTTTGCTTTTAGATTGAACATCTTCAAGTGAAGATTCTTTTTCAGTTTCTTTTTCTTTCTGTACTTTCTGCCATTTAATAAACTCTGGATTATTTAATCTATAAGAAATTGAGTCTTCAGATGTTTTTTCATATTGTTTTGCTTTCTCTTTATTTTTAAAGTTTTGACTGTCAAACTTTTCACTCACTTCTTCAACAATTGACTCTTTTGGAACAAACATTTTCTTAGTTTTTGGTCGTGGTTCATATGATTTAACTTTCACCGGATGACCATTTTTAATCTTTTCAGAATCATGTTTCTCAAATATCCCAACATTTGTTTTCTCTTCATCACTTTCGGAATTCATTTTCTTGTTTTGGAATGCTCTTACCTTAGCTTTATTTTCAGGTGAGTGATCATGCGTGTTGAAGTTTTCTTGTAACGTGTTTGTGATGGATTCAGGCATTGGTTCATGTGTAAAACCTAAACCTGCTTTTTGTTTGTCTTTTCTCTCACTTACCAGTTTTTCTACAATTGTTTTTGAACTTTTAACTTTTGCAAGATCAACCTGTGTTGTTGCATGTGCTATTTTCTCTTCTTCTAAGTTCTTTGTCATTTCTTCAAGTTGTTTTGTAACAATTTCCAGTTCTTTCAAAGTTTTATTGCATGATGTTTGTAAAGAGAGGATCTTTTCATCAGATATTTTGTGATCGTTTTTAAGTTTGTTATGCATTACTTCCTCTTATTTGAGCTTGTCACATATTTTATATGAATAAGTTCTGTAGTACTCTACTTGTTCAAAGCAAGCTTTATTTTTCTCTTACTTCAACTGGAATTTCAGGATATTTTGAGAAAGAAGTCTCAGAGTCAGAAGATGAATTTTCAACCTTCGATTGATCTGACTGTGCCATTAGTGCAACTTCTTCTGAATCCTCTTTAGGATCAGATTTATCACTCCAGTCATACTCTTCTTCCTAATTTTCAGAGTTATCTTCAGCCTTAGGATCACTGTCTTCTAACTAGTCGTCAGTTTGAATTTTTGCAATAAGAGATAAACTAGAGGTTAGATCAGTTGTAAATTCTTTAGCATAAGCACTCCAGTCATATCCATCTTTAATGCTAACAACTAGAGCTTTCTTTTGCACTTCAGATGCTTTTGATTCATCCTTAATTTCTGGCATAGGAAGACACTGATAAGGCCTTTGAAATGTCTTCTGGGACTGCTGATGATATCTTTGACTGCTAGAACCTGCTTGACCACTTCCTCCTTGGTTTCTGGGAGCTTTACATTCCCTCGAGAAATGACCATAGCTGTTACAGTTGAAACACCTTGACTTTGATTTGTCGAAGCCAATGGTTTTGTTATCACTTGACTTGTAGTTCCTGTCTGTTCTATACAATCATGCCAGTTCAAGTCGATCTCTTCCACATCGTCTGGATCCATCTCAAACAAATCCTGCAAAACAATATCTAATTGTGTTAAATGACTACCTTGATAAGCTTGAAAACTTGCCACAAAAGTAGAAAAAGTAGATTTAGACTCATCATCCTGTAAGAGGATGTTAATACCATCTTTAACTTTGCTAGTTTTAGTAGAGTTAGAAGATGGAGTCTCAATTTGAGTTTTAGGAGTTTGAGTTTTACGAGAGACTGAGGTTGAGATTGAGTTGCATAAACAAGAGCACTTGTGTAAGAAGAATCTGTAAAGAAACCAGCTCCAACAAACAAATCACCCCCTTCTTCTGGAGACTTATCTTCTTTGGTTAGAAAAGCATTCTCCACTGTATTAGCTGGAGATGCAACATACTTATACTAAGACATTGATGCTGCTCTATCATTGTTTCTTGAGCTTTCATCAATCTCAACTAATTCTATCTTGGCAATCAAAAGATCAAGATCCATAGGGAACTTTTCAGTATGCTTCAACAATGTTATTATTTGTTTCCAAGAAGATGGAAGAGCATTGAGAAGTCTAAAATTTAGATCTTTGAGATAATTTTTGATACCAGCAGTTGATATCTCAGTAGTTAGTTGCATAAATCTGTTCATCATTTGATTTATTGTTTCCCCAGAAATATGCTCAAACAACTCTAGCTGCCTCTTAAGTTTCTGCTTTTTGAGTTCTTGTATCTCTTTACCTCATTCACATATGATTTTCAAAGCTTTGTACATAGTGTACCCAGTTTGATAACCATCAAGTCTAGTCAAGACTTCCAATGGTAATCCTTTACAAATTAATGAATAAGCTTTGATATCATTCTTCACTTTCCTTAAGTCATCAACTAGCAGACCGTCCTCAGGAGAAGGTTCTTGAGAGTCTTTTGTGTAAGCAAATCCTCTATCAGGACCATCAGATGTAATTGGGATATGAGGTCCTTTCTCTATTGACTTCCACAAGTCAGTGTCAATAGAATTTAGATGATGGTTTAGTCTTAAAGACTAGTTCTTGAAATCAGCTCTGTTCTTTAGCTTTGGAACCCTGTTTTCAGAATCTTCAAACTTAACCAATTTGTATTTTTGAATTTAAGAAAAATACTTGTTTTTGAGTTTTGAATTAAAAACTATGAAATAAAAATATTTTTGGATTTTAGTTTCTGAAAAAATTTCTAAGTGTAAACTGATAAGTCTGAAAGCTGATGCGCCTGAATAGTTGACAAGCACCTACATAGTAGTGAAACGCCTAAACAGTTCTGAAGCACCTGATTTTGACTTAGAAACGCCTAAGGGAATGCCTTGGTAGAATTCTCAAAAAGCCCAACTTGTAATGCGCCTGAACAGTTGTGAAACGCCCAAACAGTTGTCAAGCGCCTGGGGTATAAAATGCCCAAACAGTTCTATTTGTTTTACACTACATAAAGTATCATATTTATACTATCAACAAAACAAATGAACATATATTTACAAATAAGTCCCTATACTATGACAAAAAAACATACAAAGACAAAATGTTAATCTTTTAAGATTCTACACCTTTCAATCGATACTACTATAATAGATAATCAATACATGAAGATTAAAATGTAAGAACCTTGGTTTGAATCGAATAACAATGGATGATTTAGATAGTCTTATGATATGAATACTCGTCGCACTATTTGGTCTCTCAAATTTGAAAAGTATTAAATGTTGTCTAAATTTGAGTTTAAATAGGCGGAGTGTTAATGTTTTTAAATTTCACAAGTGTTGAACAAACAAATACGAGTTTAAAATTTTGAACCGCATTTTGTTTACCGTTCATTGCAAAAACAAATGTAGATGAACAAATGCTTTGTCCGCAACGTTACTACTACCCGCAAAAACCAATGCGGTTGAACAAAAAGTTGTCACCTATTTTTAGCATATACAAATTGGCTAAACAATCTTTCACTCACAAAAATAAATGTGGTGAACAGTTTCATTCATATTTGTTCAAATAATAACCATATTAATTTTTGTTTGTGTGATGAGATGTTGGCATTGTTACTGTTCTGTTAACTTTTACTTTTGGCTCTTTTGTGCTGATGTTGCCAATTTTGTTTAGAATGATTTGTTCATCAGTATGATACAAACTCTCATTCTCATTGGTCAATGGCATGTTGTGCATTTGAAAACCTACATTGACTGAACTACACTTATGATTTCATAAATATTTCACACCAACATAGCTATTTGTCATGTTTTTATGTTTTTAATGATTTTAAAAAGTCAAATAACTATACAAACATAAAATCTGATTTTTGTATTTTTGATCATTTGAATGTTTTTGAGATATAATTTTCTAAATCTTTTTAATTATTCCCCCTAAAGTTTATATCCCACATGGATAAAAACCTTAAATTTAAAAATAAGAAAATATTAATGAAACCATCAAAAACAAAAAATGCAATAAAGAAAATATTTCTGTATTTTGGATATTTTCTATACATAATAATAGAATAATACCTTTGGTGAGATCATAACAATCTATTTTTACAAATGCAAATATTGTTAGGAGTTTAGACGTAAACACACACAATGATTTATATTTGCAAGTATATTTATCCTCTTAAACTCAAGCAATGGTTTATATAAATTGTTTATACTTAATGATGTTTATTATGTTTTATGTTTATTGATCATTCTCTATATTCCTCACACTTAGAAGCAAAGATAGATCAACCACCCGCATGAAATGCATGATAGAACTTTGTTATAACTTATATGACAAGTTCATTTAAGTTATGAAATCTCATGTTATTGTTGATGAGGTGGGGTCCCTTTAGGATTCATGTGATCCTTTATATGCTCTATTTTAGAGGTGATCCTTTTTGAGATTCTTTTGATTGTAATCCAAGATGGACTTTATTGTTCATTCACTTTGGAATGTGTTCCTTAATAGGAATCTTTTTGGATCATGTACATCACTACTTTGTGCTTTGTTTACTCCAGTTCTTTCCATAGTAAAATAGAGGAGAAACTGATGTGGGTGAATGAGATTCATAAAGTATCATTACCTAGTGTGTTTAGGTTACTACGCACACACACCCACTTGAATGAGTTAATGCTTACCCATACCCTTAGGTGATAGCTTCATAGTGTAATGAAGATCTTTAGTTTGTCACAAAAGCCTATATTTTTAATTCAAAGATGATCCTACCCATATATCAGATAAGGTATGTCAATATTTGATAGGTTATGAGTTGTATTGCTAATGAAATATTAGCTGTATTTATATTATTTCTCTTGTTATTTTGTATACTATGAATCATAAAGACAACTTTTTGATATTTTCTTGATTTTTCATTGCTTTTGAATTTTTCGTATTGTCAAAATAAATGCATATTTTTTTTATTTTTGTTTATTTAAAATTTTTTTTTGTCTTTTGATAATGTGAAAAGCATGATAGGTCATTAGCAAAAACAAAGTGATATTCTATTTACATGTTATTTAAGTTTAATTATGCATATTGCTTTAACTAATAGCTTAAATCAGCTAGGTTCAAAGGCCTTAGTAAAAAAGTCAGCTAGTTAATCGTGTGTGTGTACTTATATCAACTTGATTAAGCCTTTTTTAGTACATTCCCTCAATAAATAATATTTTATTTCAATAATTTTTATTTTTGAGTGTTGAACTGGATTTTTGGATACCGTAAGCCAAGTGCAGTTTTGCCCTTGAGATATCTGAATATTGTAAGGCCCCGTTCCAGGGAAACCCCACAGCTGGTCTTTCATATCACTTTACACATTAAAATACATGGAAGTAAGAAATCATGACAGCAGAATAGTTAAACAAAAACCATATCATACATTAATAATAACTTTTGCCAAGAAATACATCATGGTTACAAGTTTCAAAAGAACATTTAGTTGTATTACAAGACAAAACTATCCTTTTTGCATAACATGGATGCCAGTCTTTATTTGCCAAGTAGCTTCAACCTCGTGCCAACCCCAGTAACATCATTACCTGCCAACTGATATGTATATAAAAAGTCAGCGTTGCTAAGTGAGTTCTAGTTTATAATAAAATACTTTTCTTTCGTATAAACATAACCTTTACTTTCATACGTGATCATACATCATACACACATCTTGATAATAATTATTTATTATCTTACATCATTGTTCATAATCGTTCGCTTTCGTAGTTTCTTTCATTATTATCTTTCACTTTCTTCTAGATCCTGTCATAGGCTATGCCCTATCATTGTGACCAAGCAACTACCATCTTGGGGTCAAGCAACAAGGATCCCGTTTTCATACGTCTTGATCAGTCATAAAGACTGATCCCATGTGTGCATCCTCATAGGTTAGCTAAACCGCACATAGTTGAGCTAACAACCCCTCAATGAGTTGTGAACCTCCATTCAATTTTCCTGCAAGACTTTCATTCATTCATTACATTCCACTTTTCATTATCGTTATCTTTCACTTTCATTATATAATACTTTACATAAATATACATGTCATATCACGTAAAGTCACGTCATTATATGTAACAAGAAATATCATTCATAACAGCAACCCATAAGAAAAGAATATAACATTAGTGTTAGAATTCACACAACACCTAGTTTCACAACTAGCTAACTATTAACACCCAAGACTTGTAACTTAACAAACATATAATTTAAGCCCCTGAACTTATGCTAACTATCAATTAGCAAACACGACACTAATACTAATACTTCCGAAGGAAAACATATACTTCAGAAGATTATAAGCTTCGGAAGATTATAAGCTTCGGAAGATTTCAAGATTCGGAAGATTTAAGATTCGGAAGATTTTAAGTTTCGGAAGATTTTAAGCTTCGGAAGATTATAAGCTTCGGAATATTTTAAGCTTCGGAAGATATAACCCATGGTTAACATACAAACTGATTACATATAACCCTTCATTAACCACATGTACTAACTAGATCATCATACAGCCAGATGTCATACAAGTCATGCGAATATCAAACAATTATCATGCTCAACATAGTTACAACACAACCAATGCATCATACATAGAATCAAATCATGCACAGCATGCCATGTGAAGCCACTCACGACTTCACACCCTAAACCCTGCCAATCCTACTAAGTAGGTGCCTCAGATTCGCACGTGTATATGATGATCATCAACATACCATTTAACAGAAATCATATCATCCAAAATGTTCAACCATGATCAACCACAAACCAACAATAGTCCTAACATACCCATATGACCCATTACCATGAATTCCCACAAACAGGCCAAATCAGATAACTAACCAACTAAACATTCATACAACCCAAAAAATACATTCTACCACCTTAGAAATCATCCATGAACATGCTAACATGATCCTAATGTCCCAAACATGTTCAAATCCTCATACTTAAGAATTTGTACAAATAAAGTTTCCCTTTTGGGAAAGCACATCCCAAAATCTATCAAACATCCAAGACATTAATGGATTCATCAATAATATACCAATTCAAGCTCATGATAACATCTAGACATGATCAACAACATCCAATTATCACAATTCATCAACCTTCATAGCCAAAAGTTACTATCTTTAGTAAGACATGAACTACAACATTCATTCTTGGATTTCCAGCTTTAAAATCAACAATCTAACATCCAATTATCATCACAAACACATCAACAACATCAATTCATCATCAAATCACCATATCCATGCAAATAAAGTTACTATTATTGGTAACCTATGAACAACGCATCAAAAAAGTAACTTTCTTGCATAATCAACGTAAACTAGCATCAATCTAACCTAACTAACATCATAACATCATCAAAAAATCAATAATCGACCTCTAATTCATCCAATTCGACTAGGGTTTCGGCCAACATGAGAAACCATCAAAAACATGTAAAAATCTAACCTTTAAATGTGTAATGGCTTGCAATTGATGATTCTAATGTGTTGTAGCACTTGCAATCAGCCAAAATCAAGGGTTCCTTGCTTGTTCTTGGCTGAATTCGAAGTGTGTGTGTGTTTGAAGGTGAAGTCGCGGCCGTTCAAGGGTGTGGGGGCTAGGGTTGGGTTTTTTTATTATTTAATTTATCAATGTTACCCTTTTTACCCTTATAACTTGTATTTTTATAAAATTAAGCTTTTAAACACTCTTTTAAAATGTTTTTAACTAAAATAATAAACATATAAACTAATAATAACAATTATATGTATTATCTTTACATGCTACAAAATTTTCAACTAAATACACACGTTTCCATGTTACGCGATAAAATTCACAATTAACATTTAAATCGCATAAGCATAACCAATAATCCACATAGAATTTATTGTTTAACATTATTAATTATTATTAAGTCACCAACGTTCAACGACAACTAGTGTGTGCTCACGACACATGTATGCAAGACTTAACGAAACTAACGGAGTTTGGTAACGGAAAATTACCGGATGTCACATTCAAGCTTTGGAAGATTTTAAGCTTTGGAAGATTTTAAGCTTTGAAAGAATTTAAGATTCGGAAGATTTTAAGCTTAGGAAGATTTCTTGTACTTCTGCTTCGGAAGCAAACATGATTTGCCTTATATATCTCCTAATTAGAAACATTAAACAAGCATAAACTTCCATTAAAATATAAGTACCAGTCACTTAAATTCTATTCCCAAAATTTTTAGAATAAACCTAAGTGTTCACAGCGCATGAAATAGGTGTACAACAGATGACTTAAATGCTAAGTGTCCACAGCGGACAGCCAAAGTCCATAGCGGACGGTCTAAAGTACCTAAAGGGTACACAGCGGACGTGCATGCATACTTAAGTGTTCATAGCGGACATGCATTGTCCACATTGGATAGACTAAAAGCTTAAGTGTCCACAGCAGACAACAAGTCCAACTCCTGCGATCTAACTTTATGCAGATCCTAATCCCATACATCGTCTCAATACATATACTTAGCATAGATCTATCAGTTACACACTTAAAACATGATAAACAACCATTCAACATCATAGAATCTTTTAAAAACATTCATCTTTCGAAAACAGTCACATTTTTCATGGAAAAACATAGTTTGGTTTAGAAACATCAGTTTAATATACATATCAGTCCCTGAACTTATGCTAACTATCAATTAGCAAACACCACACTAATACTAATACTTTCGAAGGCAAACATATGCTTCGGAAGATTATAAGCTTTGGAAGATTATAAACTTAGGATGATTTCAAGCTTCGGAAGATTTAAGATTCAGAAGACTTTAAGCTTCGGAAGATTTTAAGCTTCGAAAGATTATAAGCTTCGGAAGATTTTAAGCTTTGGAAGATTATAAGCTTCGGAAGATTTCAAGCTTCGAAAGATTTAAGCTTTGGAAGATTTTAGCTTCGGAAGATTTTAAGCTTCAGAAGATTTTAAGTTTTGGAAGATTTTAAGCTTTGGAAGAATTTAAGATTCGAAAGATTTTAAGCCTAGGATAATTTCTTGTACTTCTGCTTCGGAACCAAACATGATTTGCCTTATATATCTCCTAATTAGAAACATTAAACTAGCATAAACTTCCATTAAAATATAAGTATCAGTCACTTAATATCTAGTCCCAGAATTTTAGAATAAACCTAAGTGTTCACAGCGCATGAAACAGGTGTACAGCGGATGACTTAAATGCTAAGTGTCCACAGACAACCAAAGTCCACAGTGGACGGTTTAAAGTACCAAAAGGGTACACAGCGGACGTGCATGCATACTTAGGTGTTCATAGCGGACATCCATTGTCCACAGTGGATAGTCTAAATGCTTAAGTGTCCACAGCGGACACCTAGTGTCCCCAACGGACAACTAGTGTCCACAGTGGACAACAAGTCCAACTCCTACGATCTAACTTTATGCAGTTTCTAATCCCGTACACCGTTTAAATACATATACTTAGCATAGATCTATCAGTTACACACTTAAAACATAATAAACAACCATTTAACATCATAGAATCTTTTAAAAACATTCATCTTTCGAAACCAGCCACATTTTTCATGGAAAAACATAGTTTGGTTTAAAAACATCAGTTTAACATAGATATCAGCCCTAACACAAGTAGAAAATATGTAAAAGAGGGGATCTAAAACTCACCTTAAACCAGCTTCAAGAAAAATACTACAGCCCGAGAGCAAACCTGGAGTTCTAACTCCAAAACACACATAAACATACAGACGTAACACATAGAACACATAGGAAGCTATCTAGAAGCTTAACCCGACCAAAAAATCCAAGTAGAAACACGATTAAATCTTACCTTTTGGGAGAATTCTTCTGCTTTCTCACTCTAGAACTGGTGGGAGTCCTTTTTCTCTCTCTAAAGCCGTACGTTGAGTGTATAGGAGAGTAAGTATGGGCGGCCATATCTTCTTTTTAAACACCATTATCGGCCAGTTTGGCCCTTGTACAGTTTTATCCCTTGCTTTTTGAAATAAAACCCCGATTGCTCCCTTACTTTTCTTTTCTTTTTTTTTCTGAAATTTTCGAGTGTTACAAGTCCACCCCCTTATATAGGTTTCATCCCCGAAACCTGTAACTCCTAGAACAGTTGCGGATAGTGTTGTCTCATCTCTTCCTTAGTCTCCCATGTAGACTCTGTTGGACTCGGTCTGCCCAAGACACATATTGAATTGATGTGGCTTGTACGTTATGATCCAAGTCGGGTCATACCCAATAACAAGCTTGACAAACACCTACAATATTTATTTTATGATATGATCAAACAAATAAATATTAACACTTAGAGTATTTAAAAATTGGGTTTTTAAATATTTGCACTTGTAAAATAAATAAATTATATAGTTAATTTATATTTAGAGAGAGTATTCTACATTGTTATTTAAATGGTTGAATAACAATGTATATTGACTTATAACATGTTGTATGTTATATGTATTTTGTTGTGTTATATTTTTTTATAAAATATAACATAAATAATAAGTAAAAATAGAAAATGAAAATGTTTAAAATTTGAGAGGGAAAGAGATAAGGGGCCGCCCCCCCCCCCCCTCCTTGTCTCTCTTTTCCTTTATCATTTTCTAGTTTCTAGGACATGCATTGATTAATATAAGTCTTGGGGTTGTGTGTGCACAACAAGCACAACACTCCACTCACTTACACACTTAAGAACATACACAAAGTGCAAAAACTCCTCTCTTCTTCTCTCTTTTTCGACCAAGAAACAAGAAGGAGAAAAAGGCTCTTTTAAGTGTTAAAAATTCTAGCAACAAGGGTCTTTGTTGGAAGCTTGGAAGGTAGACTTGCTTGAGGCTTTCTTCTTTGGAGGCTTTCATTCAACATTCATCTTCCTCAAGTTCCTTGCAAGAGGTAGTTTGCTAAAAATACTCTTATGGGTTTTTTGTAAGCATGAACTTTCATATATCGATCCATAATGGGTTTTCAACATATAAAATGGTTTATATATACTTTCTGGAACAAGTTTTAAAACTCAATTCTCCGTTGTGTTTTTCATTTTATTTGGATAAAATGACTTTGATAAACTTGTTAAAACCCAATAGACTCGGACCCTTCCTGTGTCTCCACTGTACTCGCACAAATGGGACCACTTTATTCCTTAGCCTCTTCTCCATTCTATCAACGATGGCCACCAGTTGCTCCACATAATTGAGCCGTTCCTCCACCTCGATGTACTCGAGCGGCACGATCATATCTTCATTGGCTAAGTATTTTCTCAGATGAGATACATGGAACGTTGGATGAATTCCACTTAACTCATAAAGTAGCTCCAATTGATAGGCCACCTGTCACACCCCGAAAAGCGCACCGGAAGGGCACGCGTGTGATGGATATAATGGAAGTTAGATTATTTCCAACAGTTTTTAAGCAAACAAATCATGGATACCAAAGTTAACTATTGTTATAAAATGTTATTACATTGATCCAAAAAAAAGTCTTAACTTGAAAAATAAAATAGTAATAACATAATTTTGTTTTAAACATTAACCAGAGTTTTCAATTGGCAGCGAAAATTGGGTCCCAAAATGGTATCCAAACTTGATAAGTTTGCCGTTAAAACTCTTTTCATTCCCATGCATGCCTAATCACCTGAAAAACATGCCCAAAAGTTTATCAACAAAAAGCTGGTGAGTTCACAGTTTATATAAAAAGGTTATCATAAATTCCTTTATGAAAAGATATGATTATCCCGGAATCAACCCCTAGATCGTCAAGGACTAGCTAGGTCCACTGATTATGATCGCAACCAAGAGCCCCAAAATCAAACCAAGACACAAAGTCCTTCAAAATCCTTTCAACATATATTCCCTCCATACCAGACCGGTAAAACCGATCCTGAGGGGCAGTTGTGAAACCTAATAGATCTACCAATATATCCTGTGGCCCTACAAGGGTTAATGATTATGTAAGAGAGCAGTCATGCGCAAATAATAAATCAACTCAAGGCCATCATGAAGATCACGCTGTTATTCCATAATCATATCACACATAAAATGTTATAGCATGTTTTCCCCCACAATACTTAAATAAAATGTTATTTAAAAATAGAAGCTGTGAAAACTCACCTTCAAATGTGATAATATCGAGCCCGAAAAATAAACAACCAATTAACACCCTAAACCCAAAGGATCTATTGATTGTCGAGTAATAAGTCTATACGTAAGTTGTTTACCCAACTCACTGGACTTGTCTTGAAATCCATTTTTAAAAAGACCCGTTGGTACTTTTGGTTTAGTTTAATAACTTATATTATATGTGGCAAATATTTTTTTATTAAATAAACCCTTAAACCCTTAAACAACAACCACATAACACACAAAAAATAGACACGTGAAAGTATATAAAAATATAACGCAAAATTTACTACGTTATGTACTATACAAACAACCAAACAAGCAAATAAATAAATAAGTAATAAATAAATAATTATTAATTCATAATAATATTTTATTTAGGATTAATATCTATATTCTTGCTCTAGTTAAGAAATCTATTTCTTATATCATTACTTTATAAATATTACTTTATTTAACACAACTCAACATTTATTAATCTTTTAATAAATAATTAGATTTTCAGTAGTAAAAAATATAAATAAAACTATTTTAGAAAAATTTTTATTATAAAAATATGCTCTATTATGTTTGACCCATATTTCACCCGTATATGGTGATTTTTAATCCGAAACTGCACGGTTTTACATGTTTAAAAATATCTATAAACCGTACATCAACCCATATATATCTTGGGAGAATTTTAAATGTTTAAAAATGACTCTTTTATACCAAAAACATTCTGAAATATTTTGTTAAAACTCAGTTCCAAAACAGTCCATTATTTTTAACCCGAAATTGTCGGTTTTCGGCTTTTTCGCGCGTATATAGTCATCACCGAAGACCTTGCTTGTTATGGGTTTGTTATATAATTAAAAACATAAGTTTTTAACTTAAAACAAAATATTATTTTCTGTCCAAAACCGGACTTCTACAAAAATACTTGTTTTAGACCCAAAAACACCGTTTTTAACGCGTTTTTAAACGTAAAACGTTTACGAGATTAAACCCAATCATCAAGACGTTTATTTTTAGTAAGATTACTAACTTTATAACTCATATTTTAAAGGTTTTTAACTTCTTTCTCCTGATTTTACAAAAATAATTGTCTTGTAGACAATTAAATGTTATGAAATCATCACTAGTGGTCATATCTCATCTACACTTGAGTAACATTAATTTCTATATTGTTTTTATCTTTTCTTTAAATCAAATGTGAATAGAAAATAAAAAATCTCCAGATCATGATCATCATATACATGGATCATTTCAGTCATCTCTAAACTTATAAGTGAAGAACAAATCAAGAACAAAAAGTGTAAACCATATATACATACATATACATGATTTCATACATACATACATACATAGTCCAAATCATAGATTTTATCTTCTGTTCTTAGTTTTTATTTTAACAAAACATACTTAAAATCAAAATATTTCAGATCATGATCACCATTATTCATGGATCATCTCAATCATTTATGAAATCAAGAGCAAGATGGTTCAAGAACATCATTCTTTACATACAATCATGTATTACCCATTTTCATCATTTGATAGACTCCTTTTGGAGATGGGTTTCTTATGATGTTCATAACCTCAAATCAAAGTTTGATCATCTTGCATGCAAGTAAAAATCACAAAAATATTAAAAGATCATCAAAACACAAAATCATCACACACACACACATACTCACACACACACACACACACTTGGTTTTAGAACACATTTTCTTGATTAAAACCTTTATTGGAACCTTGGATTTCAAGAAAAGCTAGTTTTTGGTGAAAAAAACTTGCAAAAATAATCCAAAAGTCATGTTGCATGAAATAAAAGTTAAAGGTTCATACCTAAGATGAACAAATTTTGAAGATTCAAGAATGATTTCCTTGAAGATTTATTCTCCTTTGAGTTGGATTTATGCAATTTTTTGAACCAAGCTCATAAGGGATCCTTGAAATCAAGAAATCAAAGCTTGAAAAAACTTTGGATGATCAAAATCAAACGAATGGGGGCTATTTTAGGTGGTTTCAGCCGTGAGTTAGAGAGAGAGGGAGAGGAACGTGTGTGTAGGTGAGTTCTAGTGAGAGAAAGGGTGGGTTGAGTGTGTGTAAACATGGAGTGTGTAGTTGTTTATATAGAAATGATCAAGTGTGGTTAATGTAAGTTAATCATTGATTATATTAATGATATGGTTGGTGGATCTCCAAGTGATATGCCACCCGGTGTAAGGCGGGTGTCGGTCTCGTTATTTGTTTTTGTAAAAGTCTTAAAAGTTCAGGTTTTTACGCGAAAATTTTATATAAAATCAAAGTATTAATTTGAGACTTTCCAAAGGTTCATAACATTTAAAAATAGTGAAAAAAAGTTAAAATAAAAATATACATGGTATAACACAGTATGCAACATACTGTACGTTACATCAAGTAAATATTTTAAAAAGTCTTAATTTTACGCAATCAAAGTAAATAATAATAATTATTATTTTTCATGACTAATAATATTTTCAATTAAGATGTATTAAATCATAAAAATCAACATATATTGACCAAATTTATTTAACCAAATTGTCACCAACGCTCGTTAAAAGTTTTACCTCTACGCGACCCAGTAATTCTCAAAATTACCAATTATAAAATTTATGCACAAAAGGGCTTTACTAGACCTTAAATGACCTTATTTATCATAAAATTAAGTCTTATCATGCATATAATTATTTTATCAGATTTTATTAACGTACGGATATTAACCTGGAAACACGGGATGTCATAGTCTCCCCTAGTTTAGGAAATTTCATCCCGAAGTTTAAGCAGTAGCTCTAGATTCTGATCTAGATGGAAAGAGGTGAGGGTATTTGCGTTTCATCTGGTCCTATCGCTCCCAAGTGAACTCAGGACCATGCTTTGAGTTCCATCTAACTTTCACCAAGTTAACCCGACTCCTTCAAAGTTTTTGAATCCTCCAGTCCATAATTTTGGCTGGTTCCTCAGTGAAATTCAGTTTCTCGTTGATAAAAATTTCTTCAGGACGAATAACCAAAGTTTATCAGCAAGATACTTCTTCAGATTGGATACATGGAACACATCATTTACTCCACTAAGCTCACGAGGTAACTTAAGTTGATATGCAACGGGACCAACTCGCGCCACAATCTCAAATGGTCTGATATATCGAGGGCTAAGCTTTCCTTGCTTTCCTTACATTCCAAACTGCACAACTCCTTTCCAAGGCGAGACCTTTAGATAGACTTTATCTCCAATCTGGAATTCCAATGGTTTCCTTTGATTATCCGCATAACTCTTTTTCCTACTCACAGCGGCTTCTAACCTCTTTCTGATTTGAACAATCTTGTCCGTAGTTTCATGGATAATCTCAGGTCCAGTCATTTGGTTTTCTTCAATTTCTGCCTAACAAAGTGGTGAGCAACACTTTCTTCCATACAAAGCTCCAAACGGTGCAGCTTTGATACTACTGTGATAACTGTTATTGTAGGAAAACTCAACTAAGGGTAGATGAGTATCAATTTCCTCCAAAGTCAGTCACACAAGCTTGCAGCAGATCTTCTAACATTTGAATAGTCCCTTCACTTTGACTATCTGTTTGTGAATGATAGGCAGTAATCATGTCTAAACGAGTACCCAATGCTTGATGTAAGGATTGCCAAAACCTCATGGTAAATCGACTGTCTCTGTCAGAGATTATCGAGATTGGTACTCCATGACGAGATACCACCTCCTTAAGGTAGATTTCAGTTAGCTTTTCCATCCAATTCGTTTCCTTAATGGGTCGAAAATGAGCAGGCTTAGTCAACCTATCAACTATTACCCAAATAGTGTCGTGACCACTTGATGTGCGGGGTAACATTTTGACAAAGTCCATTGCTATTCGCTCCTATTTCCACTAAGGAATCTTTGGCTGTTGAAGAAGTCCTAATGGCTTTTGATATTCCGCCTTCACTCTAGAAAATGTCAAACACTTGCCAACATAGGTGGCTATCTCGCCCTTCAAATTGGGCCACCAATAATGTTCCTTCACATCCTTGTACATCTTATCCGATCCGGGGTGAATTGAATACTTGGATTTATGAGCTTCATCCAAAATCAATTCACGTAGATTCCTAAAAGGTAGATCCCAAATCCGGTCGATAAAGTACATCACATTATTGGTTTTAACCACTAACTTCTTGACCATGCCTTTCAATCCTTCATTCTTCAAATTGTCATCTTTCAGAGCTTCGAGTTGAGCATCTTGAATTTAAGTTTCAAGACCTGAATGAATAGTCAGCTCCAAAGTATGAACACACTTAGACTTATCATTCTCCTTTCTACTCAATGCATCCGCCACAACGTTAGCCTTGCCCGCATGATAGCGGATCTCACAATCATAATCATTTAGCAACTCTACCCATCGACGTTGCCTCATGTTAAGCTCTTTCAGATCGAAGATATGCTGAAGACTCTTATGGTCATTGTAAATAACACACTTCGTATTGTATAGGTAATGCCTCCAAATCTAGAGTGCAAAAACCATCGCTCCCAAATCTAAATCATTAGTGGTGTAATTCTTCTCATTCACCTTTAATTGTCTAGATGCATAGGCTATGACCTTATCTTTCTGCATCAACACACAACCAAGACCTAAACGATATGCATCACAGTACACAACGAACCCTTCTGTTCCTTCAGGAAGAGATAGAATAGGAGCACTACATAAATTTTGCTTCACTAACTGAAAAGCCGCCTCTTGCTTATCAATCCAGTCCTACATCCTATCTTTTTGAGTCAATGGCGTCAACGGCTGTGCTATCTTCGAGAAATTTTCAATGATTCTTTGACAATATCCAGCCAATCCAAGAAACTGACGCACCTCGGTCAGGGACTTGGGTGCCTCCCAGTTCTTAATTTCTTCAATCTTCGCCGGATCTACATGTATTCCTTTCTTACTAACGACATGTCAAAGAAAATGAACCTCAAGAATCCAAAACTTGCACTTTGAGAACTTTGCATACAACTTCTCTTTCCTTAGCGTCTCCAAGATGATCTTCAGATGCAGTTATTGATCTTTCTTGGTTCTTGAATAGACTAGTATATCATTGATGAATACTATGACACACTTATCTAAGTAAGGTTTGCATACTCTATTCATAAGATCCATGAACACAGCAGGCGCATTTGTCAGGCAAAATGGCATAACCAGAAAATCGTATTGGCCGTAACGTGTTCTGAATGCTATTTTTGGGACATCTTCCTCAGCTATCAACAATTAATGATAACCTGATCGCAAGTCAAGCTTCGAGTAGAAACTGGATCCTTGAAGCTGATCAAACAGATCTTCGATTCTTGGTAATGGGTATCGATTCTTGATAGTGAGTTTGTTCAACTCTCGGTAATCAATGCGCATTTTGAACGATCCATCTTGCTTCTTGACAAATAAGACTGGTGCTCCCCATGGTGAGAAGCTTGGTCATATAAATCCGTTATCCAATAATTCTTCTAATTGCTTGGACAATTCTTGCATCTCCGAAGGCGCTAATCGATATGGTGATCTGGCAACAGGAGCACCTTCTGGTACCATATCGATTTAGAATTCAATCTGTCTAGATGGAGGTAATCCAGGCAGATCATTAGGAAAGACATCTGGATAGTCTTGCTCTATCGGTATGTCTTCAAGCTTTCGTTCCTCATTCTTAGTATCCACCGCCTTGGCAAGAAATGTTGGATACCCTTCACATAGATACTTGCAAGCCTTAATTACATTCACAATCTTCAAGGTAGGTTTCCTTTTATCACCTTGGATAGTCAAAGTTCCACCGTTTGGAATAGGGAGATAAATAATTTTCTCGTAGCATACCATTTCAGTATGATGCTTTGATAACCAATCCATGCCGACGGCAATATCGAAACTACCAAGCACAACGGGTAGGAGATCGATGCTAAAGGAACGACCCTCTAATTGCATAGTGCACTCTCTAACTACATCATGTGCTTCAATTATCTTTCCGTTGGCTAGCTCGATAACATATTTCTTATCTAATTTACTAGATCTAAGGCCAAGTAATGGTTCAAAGTTCTTTGAGACAAAACTCATATCGGTTCCAGTATCAAATAATATAGATACGAAATGGTTTTTGACAAGGAATGTACCAGTAACGACGGACGGTTCCTATGTTGCCTCCTTGGCATTCATCTCAAACGCCCTGCCCCTTGAACTCGATCCTTTCAGCTTGGGGCAATCCCTCTTGTAGTGACCTTCAACTCCACATTCAAAACACCTTCGCCCAATTTTATCAGGATTCTCAATCAACCTCCCTCGACAATACTAAGCTTGATGCCTATACTTGTTACACCTCGAACACACATTCACATTGCAGTTTCCACCATGATGAAGATTACACTTGCTACACCTCGGATATACACCAGCTTGCGTCCTTGCATCTGGCAAGTTAGTAGCATACATCTTTGTAGATCCAACCCTTTGATTCTTCTGATTTCCAGCATTGTTCTTGAAATTTCCTATCCACTTCCTCTTATTCTCCATAGACCTCTTATCATACCTCTTATCAGACTCCACAACCTTCCTTTCGTTCTCCATGGCCTTCTTACAAGTATCCCCTATCTTAACCAGCACACCTCTCCAAATAGCATCATCAGTCAATGAATCAGCTAGTGCCACTGCGCTCTGCATTGTGGTAGGGTTTGATGTTGTAACCATGCCTCTAATCTGGGGTGCCAATTTCCAAATATATCTCACAATCTTGACATAGTCTGGAGTCACCATCCGGGGTACAAGTCTTTCCAGATCATTAAACCTGGAAGTATAGGCTCTAACTTCCACACCTTCTATAGTCAGATTCCTAAATTCAGTCTTGATCTTTTGGAGCTCATTGCGAGGATGGTACTCCTTAAGTAACATTTCCTTTAATTGATTCCAAGAGATACCAAACACAGCTTCCTCTCCTAGGTTCTGAACTTGTGAATTCCACCAGCTCAGTGCTTCATCTTGAAATGAACATGTGGCATACTTCACCAGCTAATCAACAGAACAGTTGCTGATTTCCAGCACAGATTCCATCTTCTCTATCCATCTAATAATTTCAAGAGGACCTTTAGCTCCTGAAAAGATTCATGGATTACAAGCTTGGAATGTCTTGTAGGTAAAACCTAGAGCTTGACTTCTAGAGGGTTTCCAATGGTGCTTACACTGGAACCACCCATGGTGCCACGTCCTCTACCACGCCCAGCATTTGCGTCATGTTGCTCGAGTGCAGAGTTGACATGTTAGGATATCAATTGTGCTAACTCTTCAGCAGTGGTAGGTATACTAGTACCTCTAGCACCAGCGGTGTTTCACATGTTAGTTGCCATGAATTAACATCTTTTATGGATGAAACAAAAGAAAATAAATGACATACACGAAATAACATCAAAATGCATAATAATAATAGGTATACAATCACAATATTTCAATAATCACATCATTCATTAAAATCATCAAAAATAATTTAATGAGAGAGATAATTAGTTCAGAATACATGTCCAGAAACAACCCAAAATAGATGTTACAGTAGCATCAACATCATTACAAAATAGTTGTTTCGATATTCTAAATACTAACATAATAAAGACCCTACAAATCTAACGAGAGAATCATGCCATCACATCAGCACGCACCACCACTGAAGCCATCAACATGCAAATCATCGCCAACCCCAATGCTGCCTCCACTCGCCCCTCTAGGACTGTCACCTGTAGCTGCACGGCCACCAATCCAGCCTCTGCAGCCTCCACCTTCAGCTCCGCCACCTCCAGCTTCTTCTTCGTCTCCTTCAGTCCCGTCTCCAAATCACAAATCCTAAAATGCAGCTGGTCCAGAATGTCATTCTCAATCACGTTGTCCCCCTCAAATGTCATCATCCTTCCATCCATCGCCTGCAACATCTCGCTCGTCACTCCCGCCTTACCCATAAGGATGAAATCTAGCGCTCATAGTAAATGCATCAGGTAGCCAGAGTAGCTAGGGTGCGATGCACAGGCTCATCGATCAGTGGTTGGTCTCGACGGACTGAGAACGACTCACCAACCTCAAACATTGAGGGTACACCACCCTCATTAGCCCACTCCTATAATCGTCTAGTCAACCAATCCCACTGCCCGTCATGCACTCTAGCCCTCTTGGGCTCAGTCTCCTCTGGTATCTCACTGGTAGTCTCATTGGTAACTATCCTCGACACCTTCTTCTTCTTCCTTAAGTAGACAAAGCGAACTTTAGGAACATGATCAGACAGGTGCTGCCTGACTAGGCTCCCCAATAGCAGGAGGACTCTCATCATCCGATTCCCAAATCCAACCATTCCCATACTCGGAGGTCGGCACCCATCTCGGTGCAAACGGGTAGTGGTAAATCTCTAACCGTTGATAGGGGGAAGAGAAAACAAGGGATCCTCTTAGTCAGTATCAGAGTCATGGATTAGATTGAACGGGGTCTGAGAAGGAATCTATTAGACAAGAATATCCGTACTAAATTTTCTAACTACAGGCATCTATACTTAATTCATTTTAATGAGCACATAAACAAAATCATTATTAACTTATGCATGCATGACACGGAACACTTCGCAATGAAAATGTTTTAACTTAAAAACATTTTTGGTTATAGTCCAGATTTTTGAAAAATATTTTCTAGTTTACTATAACCGTTGGCTTTGATACCAACTTCTGTCACACCCCGAAAAGTGCACCGGAAGGGCACTTGTGTGACGGAGATAACAGAAGTTGGATTATTTCCAACAATTATTAAGCAAACAAATCATGGATACCAAAGTTAACTATTATTATAAAATGTTAATACATTGATCCAAAAACAAGTCTTAACTTGAAAACTAAAATAGTAATAACATAATATTGTTTTTAAACATTAACATGGGTTATCAATTGGCAGCAGAAATTGGGTCCCAAAATGGTACCAAACTTGATAAGTTTCCCATTAAAACTCTTTTCATTCCCACGCATGCCTAATTACCTGAAAAACATGCCCAAAAGTTTATCAACAAAAAGCTTATGAGTTCACATGTTTATATAAAAAGGTTATCATAAATACCTTTATGAAAAGATATGATTATCTCAGAATCAACCCCGGGAACGTCAAGGACTAGCTAGGTCCACTGACTATGATCGCAACCAAGAGCCCCATAATCAAACGAAGACACAAAGTCCCTCAAAATCCTTTCAACATATATTCCCTCCATACCAGACCGGTAAAACCGAACCTGAGGGGTGGTTGTCAAACCCAATAGATCTACCATTATATCCTGTGGCCCTCTAAGGGTTAATGATTATGTAAGAGGGCAGTCATGCACAAATAATAAAACAACTCAAGGCCATCATGAAGATCACGTAGTTATTTCATAATCATATCACATATAAAACGTTATAGCATGTTTTTACCAAAAATACTTAAATAAAACGTTATTTATAAATACCGGCTGCGAAAACCCACCTTCAAATGTGACAAAGAGATGATCTAGCAAAAATCAAGCCCGAAAAATAAACAAACAATTAACTCCCTATACACAAAATATCTATTAATTATCGAGTAATAAGTCTATACGTAAGTAGTTTACCCAACTCACTAGACTTGTCTTGAAATCCGTTTTTAAAAAGACCCGTTGGTGACTTTTAGTTTAGTTTAATAATTTGTTTTATATGTGACAAATATATATTTACTAAATAAACCATTTAACCCTTACACAATAACCATATAACACACACAAAATAGACACGTAAAAGTAGATAAAAATATAACGCAAAATTTTCTACGTCATGTACTACAGAAACAACCAACCAAACAAACAAACAAACAAACAAATAAATAAATAAATAAATGATTATTAATTTATAATAATATTTTATTTAGGATTAATATTCATATTCTTGTTCTAGTTAAGAAATCTATTTCTTATATCATTACTTTATAAATGTTACATTATTTAACACAAGTCAACATTTATTAATCTTTTAACAAATTACTAGATTTTCAGTAGTAAAAAATATATATAAAACTATTTTAGACAATTTTTTATTATAAAAGTATGCTCTATTATGTTTGACCCATATTTCACCCGTATATGGTGATTTTTGACCCAAAACCGTACGGTTTTACGCGCATAAACTGTATATCAACCCGTATATATCTTGTGACCATTTTAAATGTTTAAAAATGAGTCTTTTATACCAAAAACATGCTGAAATATTTTCTTAAAACTCAATTTTAAAACAGTCTATTATTTTTAACACGAAATTGTCGGTTTTCGGCTTTTTCGCGCGTATAAAGTCATCATCGAAGACCTTGTTTGTTATGGGTATGTTATATAATTAAAAACATAAGTTTTTAACTTAAAAAAAAATATTATTTTCCATCCAAAACCGGACTTGTACAAAAATACTTGTTTTAGACCCGAAAATACCATTATTAAGGCGTTTTAAAACGTAAAACGTTTACAAGATTAAACCCAATCATCAAGACTTTTATTGTCAGTAAGATTACTAACTTTTAAGTTATATTTTGCTGGTTTTGAACTTATTTCTCCAGATTTTACAAAGATACTTGTCTTGTTGACAATTAAATGTTATGAAATCATTAGTAGTGGTCATGTCTCATTTACACTTGAGTGCCATTAATTTCTATCTTGTTTTTATCTATTCTTTAAATCAAATGTGAATAAAAACTTCAAAATCCCCAGATCATGATAACCATATACATGAATCATTTCAATCATCTCTAAACTTATAAGTGAATAACAAATCAAGAACAAAAGTGTAAACCATATATACAAACATATACACAATTTCATACATACATACATAGTCCAAATCATAGATTTTATCTTTGCTCTTAGTTTTCATTTCAACAAAACATACTTAAAATCAAAAGATTTCAGATCATGATCACCATTATTCATGGATCATGTTAATCCTTTATGAAATCAAGAGCAAGATGGGTTCAAGAACATCATTCTTTACATATAATCATGTATTACCCATTTTCATCATTTGATAGACTCCTTTTAGAGATAGGTTTCTTATGATGTTCATAACCTCAAATCAGAGTTTGATCATCTTGCATTTGAGTGAAAATCAATAAAATGTTAAAAGATCATCAAAACACAAAATCATCACACACACATGGTTTTACAACACATTTTCTTGATTAAAACCTTTGTTGGAACCTTGGATTTCAAGAAAAGCTAATTTTTGGTGAACAAAACTTGCAACAGTCATCCAAAAGTCATGTTGCATGAAATAAAAGTTAAAGGTTCATACCTAAGAATGATTTCCTTGAAGATTTCTTCTCCCTTGGGTTGGATTTATGCAATGTTTTGCACCAAGCTCAGAAGGGATCCTTGAAATCAAGAAATCAAAGCTTGAAACAAGTGTAGTTAATGTAAGTTAATCATGTGATTATATTGATGATATGGCTGGTGGATCTCCAAGTGAGATGCCACCCGGTGTAAGGCGGGTGTCGGCCTTGTTAATTTTTTTTGTAAAAGTCTTAAACGTTCGGGTTTTTACGCAAAAATTTTATAGAAAATCAAAGTATTAATTTGAGACTTTCCAAAGGTTCACAACATTTAAAAATAGTGACAAAAAGTAAAGGATAAAAATATATACGGTATAACACAGTATGCAACGGACTGTACGTTACATTAAGGCAATATTTTAAAAAGTCTTAATTTACGCGATCAAGGTAAATAATAATAATTATTATTTTTCATGACTAACAATATTTTCACTTAAGATATATTAAATAATAAAAATCAAAGTATATTGACCAAATTTATTTAACCAATTTGTCACCAACGCTCGTTAAAAGTTTTATCGCTATGCGACCCGGTCATTCTCAAAATTATCAATTATAAAATTTATGCACAAAGGGGCTTTGCTAGACCTTAAATGACCTTAATTATCATAAAATTAAGTCTTATGATGCATTTAATTATTTTAGCACATTTTATTAACGTACGGATATTAACCTAGAAACACAGGATGTCACAGTCTCCGTTCTATCATCCACCTTGAATTTAATCGGTCTACGTCTCTTGTCGGCATACGACTTCTGCCTATCCTTTATTGCCATCATAAAGGCCTTGATCTTATCCTACTTTTGGGTCGTATCCTCGATCACCTCAATGCTCCCCAACTCCTTTTGCCCGATGTCACACCAACATACGAAAGTTCTACACATCCTACGTTATAGCATCTCATATGGAGGCATACCAATACTGACATGATAGTTGTTGTTATATGAGAACTCAGCTAACGGTAAGTGTTCATCCTAACTTCCACCAAAGTCAATGACGCATGCTCGTAGCATATTCTCCAGCATCTAAATCCTCCTCTCCGACTGACCATTTGTCTGAGGATGGTAAGCCGTACTGATATGTAGCTTCGTCCCCATCGCTTCATGGAATCTCTTCCAAAACATAGATGTAAACCGAGTGTCATGGTCAGACACGATAGACACCGGTACACCATGACAAGCTACGATCTCCTTGATGATGAAATCCGCTAACCTCTCAGACGAATACATCTAACGGATAGGCAGAAGTGAGCACTCTTTGTCAAGCGGTCAACTATCACCCATATGGTATCGTACACCCTTGCCATACGCGATAATTTCATAATGGAGTCCATGGTGATGTGCTCCCATTTCCACTTGGGTATATCCAAGGGTTGGATCTTCCCGTATGGCTTCTAGTGCTCCATCTTCACTTGCAAACAAGTAAGGCACTTACTCACATACTCCACTACATCACGCTTCATTCCCGGCCACCATTAATCTTTCTTCCTATCCTGATAGATCTTCCTAGCACCCGGGTGAATCGAGTATCGAGTCTTGTGAGCCTCATCCATGATCTTCCCTCGTAGATCCCCATAACTTCGAATCCACATCTGCCCGAAGAGGGTTCTAACACCTAGAGTGTTCTCACCCAACTCCACGACTAGGCCCTTCATCTGCTCAAATTTAATTCGATCCTCCTTCACGTCCTGAAATTTCTTGACCTGCATCATCACATCAGAGGTCATGATCATCTTATAAGCCTTTACCCAAATTGGCTTGGGTCTCTTCTTTCGGCTAAGGGCATCCGCCACCATATTGGCCTTGATGGGATGGTAATGGATCTCACAGTAATAATCCTTGATCAACTCTAACTACCTCCTTTGCCTCATATTGAGATCCTTTTGCTCGAAAAGTACTTCAAGCTCTTCTAGTTAATGATGATAGTGCACTTCGTCCCGTACAAGAAGTGCCTCCAAATCTTCAATGCAAAGACCACTGCCACCAATTCCAAATCGTGAGTAGAGTAGTTAGACACATGGATCTTCAACTGTCGGGACGCATAGGCTATAACCCTCCCCCGTTGCATCAACACGCAACCCAATCCCGAATAAGAAGCATCTGAATAAACCACCAAGTTTTCGCTCCCTTCGGGTTACGTCAAGATAGGAGCTTGAGTCAATCTCGTCTTTAGCTCTTCGAAAGCTTTCTCCTGCTCTAGACCCCATATAAACTCCTTATCCTTACGTGTCAACTTAGTCAATGGTGAAGCTATCATAGAGAAGTTGTTGAAATTCGATAAATGATGGATCGAATATTGCAATAGTATTGTTGCCATTTATCAGATCTGTGATGCGGAATCTCACAAACCTATTGATAATTTCAAGTGAAGATCTGTTGCAAGATTGAATGTGTGATGATGAATGAATGATGAACAATCAAGAACACATATTCATAAATATTTCATTCATTCATATATATGTTGATGCTAGGAGATTACAAAGGGAGTTTGTAAGAAAAATCTCTCTCACACACACTCAACCTAATTGTTTCTCTTACTAGCCTATTTCTCAGCCGTGCTTGCTTAGAGAATTCTTGCTTACTTTCTAATAGTTAGAGTATAAAATGACTACACTTAGTCTATTTATACACTTTACATAAATGAACAAAATTACATTTAAGCCCTAATGATTACACAAATATTATTCAACGTCTGATAAATTCTCTGTTGCTGATGCGTGACTGTCGGGTGCTGACGTCACTCGGGATGTCCGCTGATGTTGACTGTTGACTTTAACCACGGTTGACCAAGTTTGACAAAGTTTGACTTTGGTCAATTTTCTTTGTTTTGATCATATTTTTAGCGTAGCTTCACCGTGTCAGTTTTGGTAATCATCATGACATTCAACACTTAGGTTTTGGTAAGTATCATCTTTAAATAGTCAAACAATACTCCCCCTAAGATGATGCTGCCAAAACCTTATGATTATCAAAACCTTGGATGTTGATTGATGTGTAGTCTTGGAGTGCAGTCTTCTCTCCCTTTTTGGTAGCATCTTCTTAGAAGCTTTAGAAAAAGGTATTGAGAAATAGACTTTGTTTTGGAACATAAAGTCTTTCTTTCGGCACTTGATGGATGTTTCATCAGCTTGATCTTCTAGTCTTATTTTGAAGACTTGAAAATACACCCATTTGCATACACGGTGGATTGCACAGGTAGCAATATTAGTAGCTTTATCTCAACTTCAGAAGTGAAGGAGAAGCATCAGACAATCTTAAGACTTGACATATACTCTCCCTCAACAAAAGCTTTGGAAGGTGAGGAACTTTTGTGTATGAGACACCAAGAGGTGGATTCTTAGTTCTCAGCAACTAACAGGAGATCTTTGAAGGAAGCAGGAGTGTTCACTTGGCATCTTGAACTAAATGAGAAACTCAGGCATGTTGTGCAATTCATCACATGCAAAAGTCTAAATCCTCTTGGTAGAGGTATTGCATGGAAGTTTCACTCCTAATTCAATAACACATGTAAATCTGCCAAAACTAAGAAAAATACTAAAAATGACAAATCTTTTTGGAATTTTAAAGTTTAAATTTTAAAGAAAAAATTATGATATTTATAAGCATGAATCCTTCAACTGTAATGAGATCATACTATTCCAAAACCCTTTACATCTATGTATTTAATGTTGGAATAGACATAGACAAAGAACAAAGTTGATAGTAAGTATGTTTGTCCACTTAAACTCATGCAAGGATCTATTTTCAACACTTTGTGATATTTATCATGTTTAGGTTTGATTAGATATACTAATTGAGTACCCTACACTCAGAAGTATGGAAAAATAACCCTCCTCATGAAATTCAAGGTGGCACTTTATGTAGAAGCTTCTTGAAGATTAACATTTAGTCTTTATTATTCTTTGTATAGATTTTGTCAAAGTGTAGGGACTTATAGTGTAAATATATGTTCCTTTTTGTATTGATAGTATAAAAAGCATAGATAAGTATTGTGAAGGAAATCAACTAAGTAAGCACCTTAGAAGCTCTTAGAACAGTAACGAATTGTAACTGTTTCTCTCTACACTTGTAATTTCTATGCATTCTATCAATCAATACTATGAATTTTTTGATATGTTTGTTTAGATTTGTTTACTTGTGTTTGTTTGATTGAATTATATCATAATATCATCACCGATTGATCCATTTTGATCCTATCAAATGGTATCAGAGCTGTTGGTTCGGTGATTTGAGTTCTTCAAACTATCGAACTATCGAATCACTTGAATCTGTGATTGATAAGCAATTCAATCAAACAATTGTTGATTTCAGTTGTGTTTCATCATTAGAAACATGAACTGAATCACAATTTGCAGCTCAATTCGTTCAAAATCAGTGAATTTGTTCAAATTCGTATGTGAACCTGTTCTTCATTTTCGAACTGAAATTCGATTAGAAAACTAAATTGTTATTGTTTTTTGGTAAAATTGAAGATAAAGGACTGTTAATCGATCCAATTACTACCTAATTGGAGAAATTTAGATCAAATCAACAAGTTTTGAAGAAATTCAGAAGATCTGAGTTCGTTTGAATCTGTTGAATTTGGCGCATTAGGTTAAAACACAACTGAAAATTGCCTAAGTGTATAGGCGTTTGACAAGTGTTCGGGCGTTTTACCACTGTCAAGGCGTTTTTGGTTTAGGTGTTTGACCACTGTTGAGGCGCATTACAACTGTTTGGTCACTTTGGCACTTTTCAGAAACTAAGGGATTCTAGGTGCATTACAACTGTGTAGGCGTATTTGAACTGTTTGGGCGTTTCTTCACTGAGATGTCAATTGCTGGCATCAAAAATGATCTCAAAGATCTAAATTTCAGGCTTCTTAATGCTCTTCCATCTTCATGGAAACAAACAGTAACACTTTTGAAGCATATTGAGAAATTTCCTATGTATCTTGATCTGTTGATTGCAAAAATTGCGTCAGTTGAGCTTGATGAAAGCTCAAGAAACAATGATAGAACAGCATCAATGTCTCAATACAAATATGTTGCATCTCTAGCTAGCACTGTGGATAATGCCTTTATGGCAAAGAATGAGAATTTACCAGAAGAAGAGGGTGATCTGTTTGTTGGAGTAGGGTTCTTTACAGATTCTTCATATACAAGTGCTCCAGCTTATGCATCTCAACCTCAACCTCAGTCTCCTCCTAAACCTCAAAGCTCTAAACCTCAAACTGAGACTCCATCTATTAACTTTACTAAAACTAGCAAAGTTAAAAATGCCATTAACATCCTATTACAGGATGAAGAGTCCAAATCTGCTTTTACTGCTTTTATGGCTAGTTTTCAAGCTTATCAAGGTAGTCATTTAACTCAATTAGATCTTGTTTTGCAGGACTTATTTGAAATGGATCCAGATGATGTGGAGGAAATGGATCTAAATTGGTAGATGGTGATGATTGGATACAGGACTCGGAAACACTCTTATGTCAACAGGAACTACAAGCCAAGTGCTAACAAGACTGTTGGATTTGATTAGTCTAAGTCAAGGTGTTTCAACTATAATAGCTATGGTCACTTTTCAAGGGAATGCAAAGCTCCGAGAAACAAAGGAGCAAATAGCCAATCGAGTTCAAGCAATCATAGGTTTCAACAATCATCTCAGAAGACATTCCAAAAGTCATATCAACGTTTACCAATGCCTAAACTTAAAGATGACTCAAAAGCTTCTAAAGAACCCAAGAAAGCTTTAGTAGTGAGCATCAAGGATGGATACGACTGGACTGCATATGCAGAGCAGTTTACAGCTGAATTGACCACTAGTTTATCTCTTATTGCAAAAGTTCAAGGAGAAGATTTGATGAGCTCAAAATGGATCGATCTGTGATGAAATTTGAAGGCAATTCAATCTAAAACACATAAGTATTCAATTCAATACAAGCAAATCATCAAAAATTCATAGAGTTTTCATTGATTAGCATATAGAAGAATACAAAGTGTAGAAAGCAGTTACAACACGTCTCAATACTAAAAACTTCAACTCTAACTACACAATACATATCTATGCTATTTATACTAATCAAAAAACAAAGGAACATATTTACATAAAAAGTCCCTATACTATGACAAAAATGTAAAAGACACACAAAGACAAATGTTAATCTTTAATGAAGCATCTACAATACTCCCCCTAAGATTTACATGTCTTCGGTCTTCAAAATCTTCAGTCTTCAAATCTCTTTCTTCAATCTTTGTCTTCAATCTTTAATCTTCTTTCTTCAGTCTTCTTTCTTCTGACTTTGTCTTTAATCTTCTTTGATCTTCATTCTTTAAACTTCAGTCTTCTTCTTTATCTCCAGCTTTGATCTTCAGTCTTCACAAGGCAAAGAAGTCTTCTAGTTCTTCTTTTATCATGAAAACTGGCTTTTCCTTATATAGCTCTTGTTCCCTTAGAGCTTTGGCAATAGCTGACTTGAATTTTCCTGATAAAATCCCTTCTTCAGGCTTAGCTTCATTTGTTTTGATTTCCATGGAGTTCATTAATTCCAATGTTTGCTTTGAAAGCCCTGCTATATCCACATTTGCGTAGTATTCGATTGGATTAGAACTATCTTTACAATGTATCTCAAAACACCTTTACTAGAAATTCTCATGAACTCAATGTCTTTGATATCTTTCTTCACAATATTAGCGTATGCTAATGCTTTCCTCAAAGATATCCTCTCCATTGCTGCATTCATCACCTTAATTATAGACATAAAATACTTTTTGTCATTTTTAGCAGTTTCTGGACTCACTTTCTTAAACTTTTGAATTAATAAGAAAGAAATGTAACTAGGATGGAGTAGTTTAAGTTCAAACACACCAAACAATGTAATCATATCTTTATCCCAATCATTCATATTTCTGACCAACTTCAATTCATACGTTTCAGAATTATAAAACCATATTAGAATCGGTTTTGATTGTTGAGATCCATCTATCACTTTCAATCCAAGATTTGTGACTTTCTCAAAATACTCATCACTGAAAGCATCCAAAAACTTTTCTTCACCAACATCCTTATCATCTCTTTTTCTCTTCTTTTTTAATGATTGAAAATACTGCTTATCTTCTTGATCACACCTTATTTGTAAGAATGAACTCATTCTGTTTATTCCTCTGTGAAGTAACTCAACAAATAATTCTCCACTTTTAGCTTTTGAATGGTTGATTAAATGCAATCTGTCTAATTCTTTCAAGTCTTGAACTGGCAGCTTAATAATACTTGAAAAGAAATGATAAACATCACAAATTGCATTGACTCTTTTGATCAAGAAGGCATCAAATACTTCATCATACTTCCAAGCTACGATCTTGACCTCCTTAGTGGTATCACGAACAATCATAGCATTCAACAAATCTAAAATAGATTGTCCTTTTTGTAATACATTACGCACAAGGTCACTAGCGGATCGTGCTTTGTTCCACAATTGCTTCTGTTCCATTGATACTTGATATCCTTGACTTTCTGTTTCTGGAAACATCTTCATTAGTTCTCTTCTTCTCTCGTAAGCAGAACTTTTCTTCTCCATTGCTTTGATCTCTTGAGGCTTCAACATCCTTGTCCCCTTTGTTATCTCCAAGTATTGAGGATTATCCATATCAAGCACTATCATCTTGTTTGTTTGTCTTTTAGTTACTTGGAAACTTCTTACTAAGTTCCTTAATGATTCACCTTGCAATCTGTTCAATTTCTTTTGTGGATAATTACGCGACTGTAACCACATTATGAGTGCAGTAATGCTCATATCATCAGGGTTAGGATGATGCAACTTAGATGTAGACTGTTCTTCAATGTTAATGCTTTCTTGTAATGGGTTCCATTCTCCATGTTCAACTACAATTTCTTTTGGATCAACAGGAGCAACGAATTCAGCTGTAACACATTTTTCATATTCTTCATGAATTTGAGAAACAGTCAAACCATCAAGAAACACTCTATTGTATTTCATCTTCACCAAATAATTGTATTTTTCTTCAACATCATCAGGTACATCATCATGACTTATGTCAATTGTAGAATAATGTTCATCTACATTAGCTTCTTGGATATCTTCATCATCCAGCACTTCATTGTACCAGTTATCATTAAATTCAGCTTCTATATCATCTAAAGCTCTAATGGTTTCTTGTATATCCGAATCTTCTTCATCTATACTTGCATATTCATCAATCACTTTTTGAACTTTGAATAATGATTCAGGTAGAACTGAAACATCAATATCATCTAATGTCCTCTTTTCTTTATCTAAAACAGGTATCTTATCAACATCAATAGGAGTAACTTCAGAAATAATCATCACTTCAGGAGATGGAGACTTTTGTTTTTCTTTCAACTTTTCTAATTCTTCTTTCAATGCTTCATTTTCTTTATTTACTTTCTTTAATCTTTCTTCTATTGAATCAAAATCTATCATCATTACCTCAAAAGTCTTCATATTATCATCTCGACTTTTTCTCAACTCATCAATTACCTTATCTTTCTTTTTCATTTCTTCAATCAAACTTTCATTGACAGCTTTCAACTCTTCAATTATCTTTAATTGATTCAACTTTGCTTTATTCAATTCGTCAATCTTCTTTTGTCAATTTTCTTCTTCAGTTAATACAAACTGATCATTATGCTCTGCCATTTCTTTAATCATACTTGCAATTTCTTTAATAGATTGTTCTCCACCTTGATTAATTTCTTTAGTATCCTCATCATGAATTTCTTCAGTAGCTTGGTCAATTTCTTGTAAATCTTCCTCACTTTCATCATGAATTTCTTTAGTAACTTGATCTGTATCTTGAACATATACATCCATTTCTTCATTCAATTCTTCAGTAGCTGAATTTACTTCTTCTGTAACATCATGCTCTTTTTCATGAGCTTCTTTAGCAACATGCTCAGATTCTTCAACATTCTCAGGAATAAGTTCCATAACATCATCAAATTGACCACCATCATCATTATGGTCATCATCAGATGAACTAGAGCTGTCATCATCCACATCATCAATGTTTTCATTATCATCATCATCTTCTTCATCCTCCTCAGCTGGTATTTCCTCAATCAAATCAGCTGGGTCAATAGGCTCGTCCTCAGTTGAATGATAATGATCAATAGTGATATCCATTTCATCATTAGAAACATTAAAAATATAATCAAATAATGTAACATTCTGAGCTCCAGTAACCATTGCCAATCTCTTATAAGATACATCAGACATATGCTCTAGCATCATAGTTTCACCACTCATACCATACACACGTATGTCTGGATACTCTTCATTTGTGATCATCTGAAAAAATCTAGGATACATGAGATACTTGTTCCTAATTCCTTTTTCAAGATTAAAGATAAAACCATTTAGAATACACTTAGACATATTAAATTGTCTATTAGTAGTCAGTGCTACAATGGGTGATGCAATGTCAACAGGGAAAGAATTCCATCCCGCACTTCGTTTTGACATGCAATGTTGGAAAATGTAGCGTATAAGCTTCCAATGGTTATACACACAAGCACGAAAGAATTGTTTCTTAGGAAAATGGTCAGGGTGTCCTATTTCCATGAATGTTTGTCTACATTCATCAAACGTTAGCTCGGATAAATCTTCTGGATCATTAGGTCCTAACCTCAAGGCTTGTCTAATTGAGTCTTCAGAGACTTCAATCATTCTAAAATTCGTTATAAAGCCTCGGACGACTTTAGCTCCATTAACATCAACATCAACATATGTCGTGCTCCAGAACTTCTTAATCAGACGTGCATAGATAACTGGTTGGTAGCACATGGCATATACATACTTCGTTCGTAATAGAAATCTGATCATATCTTCGTATCCTGCGGCATCTTGAATATCCTCGTTTAATAGCGCAGCAACGTTGTGTTTCGGCTCGAACTTTAAATCAGCCATCTGCAAAATGAACAAGAAATTTAGACTTTTGAATGTTGAAAATTAACTCAATTGAAAGTTTATTGAGTTTTAAAAAATTTGTGTATTTTAACCATTTTTACCAACTTGCACTTGAAATTTCTAAGAATTGAGCATTTTGTTCAACATCAAAAATTCTTTCAAGTTTAGTTTCATTATGATTAACACAATTTAATTCTCAATTTTTATTTTAAAACATATTTAAATGTGAATGTTTAATCAATTTTCATTTTTATTTTAAAAAAATATATTGAATGACTGTTCATCATTATCCTCAGTCGATGAAGATTCATCACATAATCAACTTTGATGAAAAACAGATTTTAATGCATCAATGAGATCGAAGTCATGTTTGTATTAACATTTAATCATCAATTTCAATTTATTATACTCATTTCATTCACAATCTTAA
Organism: Flaveria sonorensis; assembly: GCA_025506505.1. NCBI lineage: Eukaryota > Viridiplantae > Streptophyta > Magnoliopsida > Asterales > Asteraceae > Flaveria > Flaveria sonorensis. The sequence continues at coordinate 15,448,592 of CM046440.1, read as the reverse complement.
CAGATTCATTAGACTAGGGTTCGTGCGCCCGAATAGGTCCGATACGCCCAAATCAATCAACCTGATAATTGACATTTCTGTAATTTTGATCATCAACATACATTTAGAATCGAATAATACCACTATAGAATGCATGATTAGATCAGAAGTCAATTGAAATGAGAAAATTCATGGTATATCGAGTGTCTGAGTTTGAGAATGTTCTGTGTTCAGGGGAGATTTTGTGAATGAAATTAGAAAACACAAAGTGTTGTTTATATACTAAGTAAAAAATTTTTAGGCGCATGAGCACTGTTTATGCGCATGAGGTCAGGCGCATGAGGACTGTTTGTGCGCATGGGCTTAGGCGCATGAGCACTGTTCAAACGCATAAGCACTGTGTATGCGCTTTTGCACTGTTCAGGCGCACGAGCTTAGCTGAAACGCCCAATACTTAACACATGTTTACACTTGGAAGCATAGGAACTGTTTAGTCATATGGGAAGGATAAAACACGCAACACTTAACCACATTTTCAGACTTAAGACAACTGTTTAGACGCATGACAACTGTTTAGACGCATGAGGTTGTCTAAAACGTCCAACACTTGTACAAATCTTGAAAAATCATCATGCTCCTAATCCTGGACTTATGAACACTGTTTAGGCGCATGAGATGACTTCCATGTGTCCCAACACTTGTAATTTTCAAATCTTCCACCTGTACACTGTTTAGACATATTAGCACTGTTCACATATTGATATTAAAACAGTTAATCAATTTTTGACTTTAACTGGTCAAATTTGACTTTCACCCAAAAATTTTCAAAATAAACCCTCAATTTTGAACTTTTGACTTTAAAATTTTTAATTAATTTTTTTTATTTTGAAATTTTTAATTTTTATTTTTGACCTTTTTATTTTTGTTTTAATTTTTCAAAATAATTTCCCGTTATTTTAGTCTCTAATTTTTAACAAAAAATCTCAATTAACTTTTGCAATAAGCTTTTCCATTTAAAATGTTTTTCAGATTCATTTTTACATTTGTTACACACACATGCTTGAACATATATAGCATCATCCTTTCCATCCAAAACATTAGATTTTAATTTTTCATGATTTTACATATCTAGAAATTTGACAATCAGTTTTAACTCGTTTTACTCCCCTGAACTTTTAAGTTTGATAAAACTTAGAAGTTTCTTGAATTTTATCACATGAAGAGACTAATCATTGTTAAATTGCATACACACAGAAAACATGCAAAAATTAAAATGAAAGTAGAATAAAATCCTAATATTCACAATGAATCATGTCTGTAGTGAGATCATATTAGCAGTGATCAGCACATTAAAATAAAAAAATTGATGGATAGTCACAGACAGTGATTAAATCCTGATCAAGTGTGTTCCAGGTCAGCATTTCTACAGCAAAGGAGACACTAAATCTAAGGACAGAAAATGAGTACTTTTGGCAAGGTACTCCACACACTTACTTTTTCAACTCTTGGATTTCTTAAAGTACGATTAGATATGACATTATGTGAGTCACACTTATACTTAGAGAGGTTAATTCTCATAAAGATATGCAAGAAGTCACTATTCTCAACTTGTTAACCTGATATATACTATAACCAGCTCTCATTAGGTGTTTGTGCACATTGGCATCTTGTTACATCAGTGAGTATATCCAGGTCTATAATCACTTACAACAAAGGATATCTCATCACTTCAGGTCTATGATGAGACATAACAGAGAAGTTTTAGATGCATTAAATAATTAGAGCTCAATGGTTATTCATATCGCTATCAGGTGTGAGATTATGTCTTAACAAGCAATCAATTTGAGAAATCAACACTACTCATTAGTGCTAAGATAGACATACATGAATGCATCAGTGATTTAGTTTAATCATAAGAATTTACTTTTTCAGTATAATTGCATGAGCTTACCTGCACATCATATCTGATCATGTCAGACTATAATCGTAAGCGAAGTATGCAACTGATCATACTAATGTACTATCATTTCTCACATATTGCAAAACTAATTCATTCCTATATAATTAATAAGGAAAGACACTATTTTTGTGATTTTTGGTTTTATATTTTTTATCTGTTGTTTTTCAATTTTCTATTTTTGTATTTGGTTTTTGTTTTACTAAAAAAAACATGCACACACAAAATTACAATCAGGCAATTAACTTTGACAGGTTCTCTGGCTGTGTCCTATTCATATAAGGGAGGGTTCTGATCATATTTAGACTCAATTAACTGAAATACTCAAAAAACCAATTTTTACATGTGGTTAATAAGACCAATTGACTCTACCAGATACTCAAACCGTCCTGGTAAGAAGGCTTTAGTAAAAAGGTCGGCCAACTGTTTTTCAGTAGCAATTTGAATCAATATGATTAAACCTTTTTAGAGTTATCTCTGAGAAAATGATATCAAATTTCGATATGTTTTGTTTTAGAATGTTGCACAGGATTAGCTGTAATGAACATAGCAGCTGTGTTATCAATGTAAATAGGTGTTTTAAGAAAGCTGAACCCGTAATCCAGCAGTTGGTTTTGTAACCAAAGGATTTGTGAACATCCTACTGAAGCAGCAATGTACTCAGCTTATACAGTAGAAATAGAGACATTTGTTTGTTTCTTGCATTGCCACGAGACTAATCTGGGTCTTAAAAATTGATACCCACCCATTGTTTTATATATTTATCTTGACAACATCCACCATAGTCACTATCAGTATACCCATGTAACTCGAAGTTTCCTTCATAAGGATACTATATCCCTAAAGCCGGTTTACCTTGAGATACCTGAATATTCTTTTGACAACAATTAAGTGGGATTCTTTCGGGTCTGATTGATACCTTGCACAGACACAAACAGCATACATAAGATCTGGTCTAGATGTAGTGAGATACATCAAAGAACCAATCGTCGATCTGTATAATGTTTGGTCTACTGATTTTCCTTTCGGATCAGGCTCAATCTTGGTGTTCACATCAGTTGGAGTTCTGATTGACTGACAATCTTGCAGCTTAAATTTCTTCAAGAGTTTGTCGACGAACTTCTCTTGGTTGATAAAAATACCATCTGCAGATTGCTTAACTTGTAGTCCAAGAAAGAAATTTATCTCTCCCATAGAACTCACCTGAAATCGAGATTTCATGATTTCTTCGAATTCATTGCACAGTGTTGGACTTGTAGAACCAAATATGATATCATCAACATACACTTGTACACATAAGAGATCATCAGCATCCTTCCTTATGAATAAAGTTGGATCGATTTTCCCTCACGTGTATCCATGTTTGATTAAGTGCTGTGACAATGTCTCATACCAGATTCTAGGGGCTTGATGTAGACCATATAATGCTTTGCTCAATTTGTACACACAATGTAGATATGAAGCATCTTCAAAACCTGGAGGTTGCTTAACGTACACATCATCGGTGATAGAACCATACAAAAAAGCACCCTTTACGTCCATTTGATACACTTTAAATTTCATGAAAGAAGCATAAGCCAGGAAGACACGAATATATTCAAGTCTTGCAACTGGAGCAAATACTTCATCATAATCAATACCTTCTTATTGAGTGTATCCTTGTGCAACTAATCTTGCTTTATTTCGGATAACAATTCCTCGATCATCAGTTTTATTTCTGAATAACCATTTTGTGCCTATAGAATTTTCTCATTCAGGTAAATCCACCAGATTCCACACTTCTTGTTTGCGAAACTGTAATAATTCTTCTTGTATAGCCTCGATCCAACCATTGTCCTTTAACGCTTTGGAAACATTTTTAGGAACAATTTGAGAAAGAAAGCAAGATTATAAGCAGATGTTTGCTTGTTTTGATTTACTTCTCGTCGTTCTCTCACTCAAAGGATCAATAATCTGAGATGTTGGATAGTTTTTATGAATACGAGATGTTAGAATCTCATCTCCTTAAACATGAACATCTAGATTGGATTGATTCAAGATGGAAAGCTAATGCAATAGGCTTGAAGAATTTGGATTGAAATTTGGAACTTGAGTCGGTGAGTTGATAAAGTAATCAAGATTACCAGAATCAACTACATCACCAGAGATAGATGATGTTCCAGACTCAGGTTGTACAATTTCTCTACCATCATTAGAAATTGCTTGTAACACATCTTGGTTTTGTGAATTAGAAAGATCATTATCTTGATGAGGCTGATCATCATTATTAGACTGAAAAATAGAATCTCTAACAAAAGAAAAGAAGGGATAGTCTGGGCTTGAATCATCTGCATCATCAGAATCCGAATTGTCACTGAATTGTGACAACTCATCCAAAACTCACACGATTTCGATTTCCTTGTGCCAATGCAGTAGACCAGTGATGGAACACTCACCATGTAACGCAATTTTCAGGACGAAAATTCTTTCAACATGGGGATAATGTGACATCCGGTAATTTTCCGTTACCAAACTCCGTTTGTTCCGTTAAGTCTTGCATACACGTGTCGAGCACACACACTAGTTGTCGTTGAACGTTGGTGACTTAACAATAATCAGTAATGTTAAATTGATGATAATTAAGTTAACAATGTGATTATTAAGTTATGCTTATGTGATTTGAATGTTAACTGTAATTTTATCGCGTAACGTGAAAACGTGCATATTTATTTCGTGTGTTTTGTGATAAATGGGAATTATGCATGATTGTTATTTGTGATTAATAATAATTGTGTTTAGTAGTTAAAAACTATTTAAAAACTATTCAAAAAGCTTAATTTTTATAAAATACAAATTATAAGGGTTAAAAGGGTAATTATGGATTATTTAATAAAATAAAAATCAAAACTCCAACCCTAATCCCACCTATCGGCCGCGACCTGCACTCCCTCTCCCTCTCCTCTTCGAATTCAGCCCAATAACAAGTAATCACCTTCGAATTTGATCGATTACAAGGCATACAACAAGTTAGAATCATCAATTGCAAGCCATTACACGTTTAAAGGTTAGATTTTTACATGTTTTTGATGGTTTTTCATGGTGGCCGAACCCTAGTTCGAAAATCTGCAATTGGATATTAATTCTTGGTTGTTTGGTGATGTTATGATGTTAGTTAGGTTGTAGTGATGCTAGTTAACGTTGATTATGCAAGAAAGTTTGGATTTTGGTTGTTTGTTCATATGATCATCTTGGCCGTGAGTTTGAGGCGAGTTTGGATCAAATTGGATGTGGAATGTTGGTTGTTTGATGTTGTAATGATGTTAGTTGGATTGTATATATGCTAGTTAACGTCGATTATGCAAGAAAGCTAGGATTTTGATACATTGTTCATAGGTTACTAATAATAGTAACTTTATTTTGCATGAATTGATGATTGGTTGATGTATGAATGTTATGGATGTGTTTGTAATGATGTTTAGATGCTAGATGGTTGATATGAATGTTAGAAACCTTGGATTGAATGTTGTAGTTCATACCTTGCCAAAAGTGGAAACTTTTGGGTATGAAAGTTGATGTAACATGATGGTTAGATGTTGTTGATCATGGTTAGTTATTGTCATGAGCTTGAATTGATATGCAATTGGTAAATTCATGAATGTAATGTGAGTTTTATGAATTTGGGATGAACTTTCCCAAAAGGGAAACTTTAATTGTGCAAATCCTTGAATTGGATGATTTGAGCATGTTTGGGATATTAGGACCATGCTAGTGTGTTCATGGATGGTTTCTAAGGTGATTAAATGTGTGTTTAGGTTATATGAATGGTGGTTTGGTTTGTTACCTGTTTTGGCCTGTTGTTATTCGCATGACTTGTATGATAATTGGTTGTATGATGATCTAAGTAGTACATGTGGTTAATGATGTGCTATATGTAATCAAGTTGTATGTTGATCATGTATGACATACTGTTATGTTAGTATTAACGAATTATCACCTATAATGTCACCAACGGGTCAACGGGTCAACTGGGTCTAATGTGTCTTGTCTTTCTAAAACCTTGAGTCTCTTGGTTTGTAGAACACTTAGGGTTCCATGTTGATTCTGTGTACACGTACTTATGTACTCTTGTATTCTAGGTAACCTTTGAAGGGTTGTCTTTGCACCTATCACCAGTTCTCTTTAGTCATTATTGTTACGCATCACGTGAGTTCTTGCCCCACTCATTTTACATAATCTCTTTTGGGGGAGATAGCATACTGTTGATCACAAACGCTTTTATATATGAGTGTGTATAATATTGATATAGTGCTGTTTACCATGGAAAAGTCCTCACACTTCGGATTGTTAATATTGAATAGCGGGGAAATTTTGGGTAGTACTACTGGGTCTGACGAGCCCCACCTGTGCGACTCGAGGTCAAATGGGTGCAATTTTGTCCTAACACATATTCGTCACGACACGGTAAGTCGTGACGGGAGGCAACAAACGTAACACAGTCAGCTTCGATTGCGAAATCACTATGATTAATATTTTTATGTTAATAGACTAGCTATCTATTGCAATACACTACTTATGCTCTGGAAACTGTTGATTGGTTTATATTTTAACGCAAACTCTTGAACTCACCAACCATGTGTTGACTTGTTTAGTATGCTATTCTCAGGTTAAGGTTGCCAGTTGCCTAGGAGCACGCACACCAGCATCGTTGAGTTGTCTACATTGTTTGTTTACACATTTGGGTTTATTTTCCTATTAAACATTTGTGTTTGGGGCGCGTATGTTTTGCGCATTCTCTTTACATACTACTTGTTTTGAGTTTTCTAGTTTTAAAAACGCTTCCGCAGTATTTTAAACGTTAACTCTGGTTTTGTTTATTAATCATATAGAGTCGTTCTTGGTAACTAATGACTGAGATCCTGGTATGTCACGCGCCTCGCGGTAAAACCCCGCACGCGGATTTTGAGGGTGTGACATGAATGAACCGAGATCTCCTTGAATTTTCTTTTCACCTGTAGAAACAAGCAAGTTAGATTGATTAAACAAGTTGGATTGAAAAGAGTTTGACAATGAATCTAAATCAAATAACCATGCAGGACCATTTGACACTGATGGAAAAGAATTTTCAAGAAATTTAACATTGAATGTTTCAACTATAACATTAGTCCTAGAGTTATAAACTCGATAGGCCTTTGAAACAAATGAATATCCAACGAAAAATCCATCATCAGATTTTGATTCAAATTTTCATAAATAATCACTTGAATTTAGAATCATAACCGGAAAACCAAAAGATTTAAGAAAATCTATGTTTGGCTTCCTGCCAAACATTAACTCATATGGAGTTTTTAGTTTGTCTTTAACAATTGATGAATGGTTCTGATCAAAACATGCAGTTGATATTGCTTCATCCCAGAATGTGATCGGAATTTTAGCATCGGCTAACATGGATCGTGCTGCTTCAATCAATGTTCGGTTCTTTCTTTCAGCAACTCCGTTTTGTTGAGGAGTTCTGGGAGCACTGAACTGATGAGCTATTCCTTTATCTGCACAAAACATGTCAAGAGTTAGATTTTTGAATTCCGTCCCATTATCACTTCTAATTATTTTTACTTTTTGTTCAAGATGATTTTCTACTTTTATGATAAATTCTTTTATTAATTCAGCTCTTTCAGATTTAGCATTTAGAAAGAAAACCTATGAAAATCTTGTATAGTCATAAATGATAACTAAACAGTAAGATTTTCTTCCAATACTCTTCATGTTGGTTGGTCCAAAAACATCCATATGCAACAACTAAAGGGGTTTGGAATTTGAGTTTATCAGCTTGGACTTATAAGACGCTCTATGCTGTTTCCCCCTTAAACATGCTGAGCATAAATCAGTTGTGGCAAACTTCTTTGATGGAAGGCCAATAACATGATTTCCCGCTACAAGCTTGATCATATTCTTGAAGTTGGAATGTCCGAGACGTCTATGCTAAAGCTAGCTTTCATCATTAGATGCTTTAGCAAAAAGACAAGTTGTTTCTGTAGAAGAGTCCATTTGAGACATATCCAGTTTGTATACGTCTCGGTCTCTGATAGCATTAACAACCACAAAATCCTTGCTTATCTAAAATCCTGGTTTCAAGATATAATAGAAAGAATCATCAAAAAGTATAGAGTAGGATTTATCACAAATTTGGAATACGCTTAACAAACTAAAGTTCAACTGTGAACAGAAGTTGACTTTATCAAAGCTTATAATCCCGTTGGATACTGTTCCTTCTCCGATTATTTTTCCTCCTGCATCACCACCAAAGGCGACATGCGTTCCATCTTTTAACTTAAAACCTTGTAATAAGGCCTGATTGCCTATCATATGCCGACTACACCCGTTATCCATATACCAAGTATTGATTGGTCTTCTCGGGCATAGCTGCAAAACAAAAAATTAAGTTGAATTATCTACCCAAGCCGTAATGGTCTTGGGTTTTCCAAACTTGTCAACAATAGTAAATTGTTTAAAGTGAAGTTTGTTGACATCAGGTTTATACTTTATGAATTTACCAATTCTGTTATTTGTAACAAAATTATGCTTGTTTGGAAAATTCATGCTTTTTGACTGACCATTGTTTGAAAATCTTTTATTTTCAAAGATTTTGTTATTAATTCTCACTGACCTTGGAATAAAATTATCATTGAAGTATTGTTTAGGTCTCACTGAATTATTTCTTTTGAAAGTGTTCAAACCTAAGGAGAGTTGGTGTGTTAATCTTTGAAAATCAACATTTTGGTTTCTTTTATATTGCGGATTAACATAACCTTTGCTTACTGTTGAGGTGGAAAATCCTCTCCTTTGTGAATTCTTTCTAAAGTAACAATCTTTAGTGTTTCGATTTTGCTCATCACAGTAAGTACAGTATTTGTTAAAATAACACTCTGAAGTTGAGTGATTTCTCATATCGCAGACGTGACAATATTTCTTAAAAAAACATTCAGACGTTTTGTGATTATACATGTCACATATGTTACAATACCTCTGTGGAGTCTTGAATAATTGCTTATTAACCTTTGACGTTGACGCAACATTAGAAACTTGGTTACTTTTAGGTGTCAAAGAGTTAATTTGTTGTTTTTTATTTGAAGAATTATGCTTTTGATTTAAACCACTTTTCTTTTGCACAATATGTTTTTGTTTTTTAACATGAATTTCATTCTTGTTTTCCTTAGATACAAATCTTTTAGCTACAGCGGATGTCTTGGAATCTGAACCCGTTTTCAGATCAGAGGTTGATTTGTTCTTAGGATTTTCTTTAACATCTTGAATGGAGGTTGATTTAATGAATTCTGGGTTATTTAGACCAAATAAATTTGAATATTCTGATGTTTCTTCATCATTTTTGTTTTGAAAATCTGAGTTTTGGTTATTAGTTATAATATTTACTTCCTCCAAAACTGACTCTTTAGGAACAAAAACTTTCTTTATTTTAGGCTTCGGTTCATAAGATTTTACTTTAACACGATGACCATTTTTTATCTTTTCGTTATCTTTTTCTTCAAAAATTTCCATATTTGTTTTCTCTTCTTCAGCATCGGACATCTTGGTCTTGTTTTGAAAAGCTTTTAATTTTGCCTTGTTTTCTGGAGAGTGATCATGAGTGTTAAAATTTTTTGTTAAGGTATTTGTTATTGATTCTGGCATCGGTTCATGAGTGAAACCCAATCCTGCCTTTTGTTTATCTTTTCATTCATTTACCAGCTTTTCCATAATTGTTTTAGAACTTTTATCTTTGGCGAGATCAACTTGTGTTGCTACATGAGCTATCTTCTCCAGTTCAAGATTTTTTGTCATCTCTTCAAGTTGTTTTGATACAATTTCAAGTTCTCTTAGAGTTTTGTTCCAAGAATTTTGAAGAGAGATAATCTTTTCGTCAGATACTTTATGATCATTTTTAAGTTTGGTATGCATTAGTTCTTCTTGCTTAAGTTTTTCACAAATTTTGTAAGAATAATTTCTGTAGTATTCTACATGCTCGAAGCAAGACTTTGTGCATAATTTTTCTCTGACTTCTGATTGAATTTCAAAATATTTAGGAGGAGACATTTCAGAGTTAGAGCTTTCAACCTTTGGTTGATCAGATTTTGCCATGAATGCAACTTCCTCTGAATCTTCCTTAGGATCAGACTTATCACTCCAGTCATAATCCTCATCTTTGTTCTCAGAGTTTCCATCATTTTTTGGATCATTAAATTCAGACCAATCTTCTTTCTGTATTTCTGCAACAAGAGATAAATTGGAGGTTAATTCAGCAGTAAATTGCTCAGCGTATGCACTGCAATCATAACCATCTTTAATATTAACAACAAGAGCTTTCTTGGGCTCCTCTGATGATTTAGAATCATCTTTCAATTCTAGCATTGGTAGACTTTGATAAGGTTTCTGAAATGTATTATGTGAAGATTGCTGAAACCTTTGATTACTTGAGCTTGATTGGCCATTTCCTCCTTTATTCCTTGGAGCTTTGCACTCTCTAGAAAAGTGACCATAGCTGTTACAGTTGAAACACCTAGATTTGGACTTATCAAATCCAACAGACTTGTTTGCACTCGTCTTGTAGTTTCTGTTGACATACGAGTGTTTCTGAGTCCTATACGCTATCATAACCATTTGCCAGTTGAGATCCATTTCTTCAACATCGTCTAAATCCATTTCAAACAAATCCTGCAAAACAAAATCAAGTTGAGTTAGATGACTACCTTGATAAGCTTGAAATCTTGCCATAAATGTAGTGAAAGCAGTTTTAGACTCTTCATCCTGTAATAGGATGTTTATTACATCGTTAACTGTGCTAGTTTTAGCAGAGTTAGCAGATGGAGTCTCTGCTCGAGATTTAGAACTTTTAGGCATAGGAGGAGATTGAGGTTGATTCTGAGTTGTATAGGTAGGAGCACTTGTGTAAGTGGAATCAATGAAAAACCCTGAGCCAACGAATAGATCACCCTCATCTTCTGGTGAAGTTTCATTCTTAGCCATGAATGCATTCTCCACGGTACTTGCTGGAGAAGCAACATATTTATATTGTGACATCGAAGCTGCTCTGTCATTGTTTCTAGAACTAGCATCAATTTCAACAGATTATATTTTAGCAATCAAGAGATCAAGATCCATTGGGAATTTCTCAGTATTAAGTTTCTGAAAAATTTTAAAAATTTTCTAAGTGTTGAAGCTGATTAGTCCAAATAGTGGAAAAACGCCCAAACAGTTGAGGTACTTCCTTTGACTTTGACTTTGAAACGTCCAAGGGATTGCCTTAGAAAAATTACAAAACTCCCAAGTTGAAAAGCGTCTGAACAGTATCAAAAAGCCTGAACAGTTGTCAGACGCCTTGTTGGTAAAACGCCCAAATAGTTCAAAAATGCCTCAACAGTTGTAAAACGCCTGGAATTTGGATTCCGTCAAACTTCCAAAGTGTCCCAACAGTAGAAAAACGCCTAACTGAAAAACGCCCAAACAGTGGAAGAGCGCCTAAACAGTTGTTATGCGCCTAACACTTGGGCAATTTTCAGCAGTGTTTTTGACATAATGCGCCACATTCATCAGTGTCATACGAACTTAAATTTTCTGAATTCCTTCAAAACTTGATTAATTGATCTGAAATCCTCAAATTATGTAGGAAATTGATCAATAATCACTCCTTCAACTTCAATTTCTTCAATTAACAACCAAAATTGATCTTTTGATTCAAGAACAGGTTCGACATATGATGAACAGGTTCGAAGAGCTTTTTGCTCAAATTCGCTGATTTGAATGAATTGTACTGCTAATTGTGAATCAAATCATGTTCCTGATGATGAAACACAACTGAATTCAACAATTATACGACTGAATTGTTTATCAATCACAGATTCAAGTGATTTTGAGAGTTCGACAATTGGAGACCTTCAATCACTGAACCGAAAGCTCTGATACCATTTGATGAGCTCAAAATGGATCGATCTTTGATGATATCTAAAAACAATTCAATCTAAAACACACGAGTATTCAATTCAATACAAGCAAATCAACAAAAATTCATAGAGTTTTCATTGATTAGCATATAGAAGAATCCAAAGTGTAGAAAGCAGTTACAACACGTCTTAATACTAAAAATTTCAACTCTAACTACACAATACATATCTATGCTATTTATACTAATCAAGAAAACAAAGGAACATATTTACATAAAAGTCACTATACTATGACAAAAATATAAAAGACACATAAAGACAAATGTTAATCTTTAAAGAAGCATCTACAAGATTGGTCAGAAGATAGTGATCCAAAGGCTAATTATGATTCTGAGAATGAAGAAGAAGAATACGATTGGTGTGATAAATCTGATCCTAAAGAGGATTCAGAAGAAGTTAAATTGATGGCAAAGTCAGATCAACCAAAGGTTGAAAATTCCAACTCTAAGACTTCTTCATCTAAATTTTCTGAAATACCAGCTGAAGTAAGGGAAAAACTATGCACCAAATCTTCCTTTGAACATGTAGAATATCATCGAACTTACTCTTATAAAATCTGTGAAAAGCTAAAACAAGAGGAATTAATGCATAATAAACTTAAAAATGATCACAAAATATCATATGAAAAGATCATTTCTCTACAAACTTCATGGAACAAAACTTTGAAAGAATTAGAAATTGTTTCCAAACAACTTGAAGAAATGACTAAGAACTTGGAAAAGCAGAAAATAACACATGCCGCTACACAAGTTGATCTTGCTAAAGTAAAAAGTTCCAAAACAATTGTGGAACAATTGGTGAGTAAACGAAAGGATAAACAAAAAGCAAGATTAGGTTTTACACACGAACCAATGCCTGAATCTATATCTAACACTTTACCAGAGAACTTAAATACGCATGATCATTCTCCTGAAAATAAAGCAAAACTTAAAGCTTACCAAAACAAAAACATCAAGATTTCTGATAATGAAGAAGAGAAAATCAATGTCAAAATCTTTGAAGAAAAGGATACAGAAAAGATCAAAAATGATCATCCAGTAAAAGTTAAATCATATGAACCATGACCGAAAGTAAGAAAATTTTTGTTTCAAAAGAATCTGTGTTGGATGAAGTAGTCATTAAAAAAAAAGATAAGGCAAAACAAAAAGAAGAAATTTCTAAAGATTCAAGCTCTTATGACCAAAAAGATCAGAAAGAGAAAGAAAATGCAAAAGAATCTTCAACTGAAGATGTTCAATCTCAGATAAAATCAAATTCTACAAAATCAAGGAACCAAAGAAGAAGAAGAAAATTGACTAAAGCTAAAACTGATCAAAATAAGAGTCAAGAAAATCAGACAAAAACAACAAATCAAGCAAGTCAATTTAAACCAATAAAATTTGTGTCTGCTGGTAATTTGAACATGAACTTAATTCAAGAAGTTAAACAAACTCCTACGAACCAATCAAACTCTGATCTGAAAACAGGTTCAGATTCAAAGACTTCCGCTGTCGTTAAAAGATTTGTTTCTAAGGATTCTAAGAATACAGTTCATGTACAAAAGTCAAAACCATATATACAAAAGAACAAATTGCCAAATCAAAAACAAAAGATTAACTTTTTGACGCCTAAATCTAAACAAGGATCAAACATTGCATCAACATCAAAAGTTAACAAACATTTGTTTAACACACCATAATGGTACTGTGAAATCTGTGACATGTATAATCATAAGACTGCTGAATGTTTTTTCAACAAGTACTGTTATATATGTGATATGAGAAATCACTTAACAGCAGATTGTTATTTTAATAAGTACTATACCTTCTATGATGAAAGGACTCACAATATACAAAACTATTACTTTAGAAAGAGATCGCCAAGGAAAGGATTTACTAATACACAATTGAGCAAAGGTTATGTTAATCCTTAGTTTCAGAAATCAAACTGTCAGTTTTCAAAGATTAACTAATCAACCTTTCTTAGGCTTGAGATCTTTCAAAAGAAATGATTCTGTGAGACCAAAACAATTCATTCATGATCAATTCATTCCAAGGTCTGCGAGAATGAATGATAAAATTTCGGAAATAAAAATATTTCAAAAATTGGTCAATTCAATGGTATGAATTTTCTTAAAAATGATAAAAAATTTATGAATCATAGAATTGGCAATTTCATTAAAAACAAGCCAGATGTGAAAAAACTTCATTTTAAACAACTTACCATCTTTGATAAGTTTGGCAAGCCCAAGACCATCTTGGCTTGGGTTGATAATTCAACTTAATTGTTCTTGAAAAGCAGTTGCGCCCAAGAAGACCAATCAACACATGGTATGTGGATAGCGGGTGTAGCCGGCACATGACGAGCAATCATGCCTTACTTCAAGATTTTAAGTTAAAGGATGGTACTCATGTCGCCTTCGGTGGTGATGCAGGAGGAAAAATCACAGGCAAAGAAACAGTATACAACAGGATAATAAGCTTTGATAAAGTCAACTACTACTCACAGTTGAACTTTAATTTGTTAAGCGTATCTCAGATTTGTGATCAATCCTATTCTGTTCTTTTTGACGATTCTTATTGCTATATTTTTAAGCCAGGTTTTTAGATTAGCAAAGACTGGGTAGTTGTTAAAGCTTTTAGGGATCGAGATGTATACAAGCTGGATATGTCGCAAGTTGATCCATCTACAGAAACAACTTGTCTTACTACTCAAGCATCAAATGACGAAAGTCAGCTTTGGCATAGACATCTCGAATATTCCAATTTCAAGAATATGAAAAAGCTTGTAGCAGGAAATCATGTTATCGGCCTTCCATCAAAGAAATTTGCCACTACTGATCTTTGCTCAGCATGTTTAAAGGGGAAGCAACACAGAGCGTCTTATAAGCCCAAGCAAATAAACTCAAATTCCAAACCTCTCCAGATGTTGCATATGGACCTTTTTGGACCAACCAACATGAAGAGTATTGGAAGAAAATCTTATTGTTTAGTTATCATTAATGACTTCACAAGATTTTCATGGGTGTTTTTTTTGTTTGCTAAATCTGAAACGGTTGAATTATTAAAAGAATTCATCACAAAAGTTGAAAATCAATTGGAACAAAAAGTAAAAATAATAAGAAGTGTTAGTGGAACGGAATTTAAAAATGCTAATATTGACATGTTCTATGCAGAAAAAGGAATTGCTCATCAGTTCAGTGCTCCCAGAACTCTAGAACAAAATGGAGTTGCTGAAAGGAAGAATATAACTTTGATTGAGGCTGCACGATCCATGTTAGCGGATGCAAAAATTCCTATCACTTTCTGGGCTGAAGCCATATCTACTGCGTGATTCGTACAAAATCGTACTTTAGTTATGAAAGACAGACTGAAAATACCTTATGAGTTGATGTTTGGCAGGAAACCAAACATAGATTTTCTTAAATCTTTTGGTTGTCCAGTTTTGATTTTAAATTCAAGTGATCATCTTAGAAAATTTGATTCAAAATCTAATGAAGGATTTTTTGTTGGATATTCATCTGTTTCAAAAGCCTATCGAGTTTATAACTCTAGGACAAATGTTATACTTGAAACATTCAATGTTAAATTTCTTGAAAATTCTTTTCCAATAGTTTCAAATGTTCCAGCTTGGTTATTTGATTTAGATTCATTGTCAAACTCTTTTCAATCTGACTTATTTAATAAATCTAACTTGCTTGATTCTACAGGTGAGAAGAAACTTCAAGGAGATCTCGGGTCTTTCAGTGATGATTCAGATTCTGATGATATGGATGACTCAACCCCAGATTATCCATTTTTCTCTTTTGTCAAAGATTCTATAATTCGATTTTAAAATAATGATGATCTCTCTCAACAAGATGAAGATCATTCCATTACATAAAATCAAGATGTTTCATAACCTATTCCTAATGATGGTATAGAAATTATACAATTCGAGTCTGGAACGTCATCTATTTCTTGTGATGTAGTTGATCCCGGTAATCTTGATTAGTTCATCAACTCACCGACTCAAGTTCCTAATTTCAATCCACATTCTTCGAACCTATTGCATCAGCTTTTTAACTTGACCAAACCAATCTGGATGTTCATGTTCAAGGGAATGAGATTCCAACATCTCGTATTCACAAGAACCATCCAACGTCTCAGATTATTGGTCCATTGAATGAGACAACAACAAGAAGTAAATCAGAACAAGCAAATCTTTTCTTATACTCGTGTTTTCTTTCTCAAATTGTTCCTAAAAACGTTACCGAAGTGTTAAAGGACAATAGTTGGATTGAGGCTATTCAAGAAGAATTATTGCCATTCCGCAAACAAGAAGTGTGGAATCTTGTGGATCTTTTATGTGTATAAGTGTATGTCGATGATATCATATTTGGTTCTACAAGTCCAAAATTGTGCAATGAATTCGAAGAAATCATGAAGTCTCGATTTCAAATGTGTTCTATGGGAGAAATAAATTTCATCCTTGGACTTCAAGTCAAGCAATCTGCTGATGGAATATTCATTAGTCAAAGAGATGTTCATTGACAAAATCTTGAAGAAATTTAAACTACAATATTGTCAGTTCATAAGAACTCTAGCTGACGTAAACACCAAGATTGAGCCTAATCCAAAAGGAAAATCTGTAGACCAAACTCTATACAAATCTATGATTGGTTCATTGATGTATCTTACTGTATCTAGACCTTATATAATGTATGTTGTTTGTGTCTGTGCCAGGTATCAATCAGACCCGAAGGAATCCTACTTAATTACTGTCAAATGCATATTCAGATATCTCAAAGGAAAACCAGCCATAGGGTTATGGTATCATTATGAAGGAAACTTCGAGTTATATAGGTATACTGATAGTGATTATGGAGGATGTTGTCAAGATAGAAAATCAACTACTGGTGGTTGTCAGTTTTTAGGACCCAGATTAGTCTCATGGTAATGTAAGAAACAAACAAATGTCTCCGTTTCAACCGCAGAAGCTGAGTACATAGCCGGTTCAGCAAGATGTTCTCAAATCCTTTGGTTACAAAACCAACTGCTGGATTACGGGTTCAACTTTCTTAAAACTCCAGTTTACATTGATAACACTGCTGCTATATTCATTACAGGTAATCCTGCCCAACATTCAAAAACAAAACATATCGAGATTCGATATCATTTTCTCAGAGATAACTCTGAAAATGTTTAATCATTTTGATTCAAATTGCAACTGAAAAACAGTTGGCTGACCTTTTTACTAAAGCCTTCTTATCAGGACGGTTTGAGTATTTGGTAGAGTTAATTGGTCTTATTAACCACATTTAAAAACTGGTTTTTGAACATTTTAGTTAATTGAGTCTAAATATGATCAGAACCCTCCCTTACCTGAATAGGACACAGCAAGAGAAAGTGTCAAAGTTAATTGCCTGATTTTATTTTATATGCATGTTTCTTAGAAAAATCAAAACCAAATACAAAAATAGAAAAATAAAAAAATAAAAAGTTAAAAATATAAAACAAAAACTACAAATATAGAGTTTTTCTTTGTTAATTCATTATTTAGGATGAATCTGTCATTGCAATATGTGAGAAATGATAGATACATTAGTATGATCAGTTGCATACTTCACTCGATAACAAAGTCTGACATGATCAGATATGATATGCAAGTAAGTTCATGCAATTAGACTGAAAAGGTAAATTCTTGTGATTAAACTAAATCACTCATGCATTCATATTTGTCTATCTTAGCACTAATGAGTAGTGTTAATTTCTCAAATTGATTGCTTGGTAAGACATAATCTCACACCTGATGGAGATATTTTTATAACCATTGAGCTCTAAATTATTTAAAGCATCTAACACTTCTCTGTTATGAATCATCATAGACCTGAAGTGATGAGATATTCTTTGTTGTAAGTGATTACAGACCTAGATATTCTCACTGATGCAACAAGATGCCAATGTGCACAAATACCAAATGAGATCTGGTTATAGTATATGTCAGGTTAACAAGTTGAGAACAGTGACTTCTTGCATATCTTTAAGAAAATTAACCTCTCTAAGTCTATGTGTGACTGCATAATGTCATAGCTAATTATACCTTAAACAATCCAAGAATTAAAAAAGTAAGTGTGTTGAATATCTTGCTAAATGCACTCATTTTCTATCCATTGATCTTGTGTCTCTTTTACTGTAGAAATGCTTACTTGGAACACACTTGATCAGGATTTATTCACTGTCTATGACTTTCCATCATTTTTTTATTTCAATGTGCTGATCTTAACTGATATGATCTCACTGCAGACATTGATTCATTTATAAATATTAGATTTTTATTCTGCTTTAATTTTGATTTTTGTATGTTGTCTGTGTGCAGACATATTAACAATGATTAGTGTGATCTTCATGTGACAAATTCAAGAAATTTCTAAGTTTTGTTAAACTTAAAAGTTTAGAGGGGAGTAAAAAGAGTAAAAAGTAAAGTGTAAAAGAAAAATTATTCAATTTCAAGATATGAAAAATCAAAATTTAGTGTTTTGAATGGAAAGGATGAAGCTAAAAAGTTCAAGCATGTGTGTGTTTGACATAATGTAAAAATGAACCTGAAAAACATTTTAAAGTGGAAAAGCTTCTTGCAACATTGTAATATGAGCTTATTTGTTAAAATTAGAGACTAAAATGACGGGAAATTGTTTTCCAAAATTGAGGGTCAATTATGTTAATTTTGGGTGAAAGTCAAAATTTGACAAATTGTTTAAAAATTAGTATGTGAACAGTACTAATATGTTTAAACAGTGTTCAGGTGGAAGACTTGAAAATTACAAGTGTTAGACTCATGAAAGTTATCTCATGCGCCTAAACAGTGTTCAAAAGTCCAAGTAGGAGCATGATGATTTTTTTCAGAGTTAGTACAGGTGTTGGACGTTTCAAACAACCTCATGTGTCTAAATAGTTATCATGCATCTAAACAGTTGTCATATGTCAGAAATTTGGTTGAAGTGTTGGGCTTTTCATCCAAAGTCATGCGCCTGCACAGTACCAGGCTTTCAAGAGTTGGGAGTATCAAGTGAAAAATTAATAAGTGTTGGGCGTTTCAGCAAGACTCATGCACCTGAACAGTGCAAAACCGCCTAAACAGTGCTTACACATCTGAATAGTACTCACGCATCTGAACAGTGCTCATGCGCCTAAGCTCATGCGTACAAATAGTGCTCATGCGCCTAAATGTGAAATTCATCTTCATGCGCACAAACAGTGCGCTCATGTGCCTAAAAATTTCACTTAGTATAAATACAACACTATGTGATTTCAGTCGATTCATTCACTCAAAATACCCTGTTCTCTCACACCCGTCTCTCGATTATCTTTGATTTTCAGATTGTGATTGATTTAAGTTCTAAAAGTGCGTTTGATAGTGAGTATTACTGATTATAAACGTAAGTTCTTGAACAAAATCACACAAATTTAATGTTTAATGGTTGAATTTGATTGGGCGTTTCTATGCTATACGGGCGTATGAACCCTAGTCATCTGAAATATGTGAAATTGTTGAATAAAATGGATATAAGAACTAAAATTAATGATTGATTGTTAATATAAACTTGATTTCGATCATGTTGATACATTCAAATCAGTTGTTAATCAAAATTGTTCCTGATGATGAATGTTCATCAGTCGAATGTTGAAGATGAACAATCAAATTTGATTTTTTTTAATAAAATGAAAAATTAATCATAAAATCATGTTAAAATCTATTTTTGATAACAATTTATTGAATTAATGTGTTTTATACCACTTTCATACTAACTTGAATGCATTTTGTTCTTGAACAGACCATGTAAACACTTAGAAAAATTTTTTAAGTGCAAGTTAGATTAAAAAATTGATAAAACATGCTAATTCTTTAAAATTTCAATAAATTTCATTGATTTTAAGTGTTAAAAGTCAAAGTGTCTAAATCTCTTATTTCAAATTTTTGCAGATAGCTGAGTTAAAATTTGAGCCAAAGCATAATGTGGCAGCTTTACTAAATGAAGAACTACAAGAGGCTGTTAGCTATGAAGACATGATTTGGTTCCTGTTGAGAACTAATTATGTATATGCTATGTGCTATCAACCAGTCATATATGCAAGATTGACAAAGAAGTTTTGGAACACAACCACAGTTGAACTCAATGATGATGGTAGAAAGGTTGTAAGGGGATTTATTACTAATGAGAGAATGATTGAAGTTTCTGAAGAGACAATTAGAGAAGCATTTAGGTTGGGACATAATGACCCAGATGATTTAGCTGAATTATCTTTTAATGAATGTATAGAAACATTTATGGCTATGGGTCACCCAGACTATTTCCCCAAGAAACAATTCTTCAGAGCACGAGTGTATAATCATTGGAAGCTACTGTGTTATATCTTTCAGCACTGCATGCCAAAGAGAAGTGCAGGATGGAATTCTTTTCCAGTTGACATAACATCTCTGATTGCAGCTCTTGAAACAAACAGACGGTTTAACATGTCAAAATGGATTCTAAATGGTTTTATTTTCAATCTGGAGAAAGGATTCAGGAATAAGTACTTGATGTATCCTAGATTCTTACAAATGATAATTAATGAACAGTATCCAGACATTCATGTTCTTGGTGTTGGTAGAGAGACAATGATACTGGAGCATATGTCAGAAATTTCTTATAAAAGACTTGCTATGATCACAGGTGAACAAAATGTACCCATTCTGAATACATCAGAAATGTTGCTAATGATGAGGTGGATATTACTATCGATCACTTTCATTTGACTAAGGAAGAACCAATTGATCCAAATGAACTTATTGAAGAATTACCTCAAGAACCTTCTGATGATGATGAAGATGAAGGAAATGATGATGAGAATGATGATGATGATGAAAGTTCAAGTTCTTCTGATGATGATGATGATAATAATGATGGTGGTAATGATGATGATTAAATGGAAGAAGTTCATGAAGATGTTGTTCATGAATCTGAACATGTTGATGATGATATACATGAAGCTGAATAGGTTGAAGGTGAAAATGAAAATGAATTAACTGTTGAAGAGATCATTGGGATGATTGAAGGAAATTTTGAAGCAAATATTCAACAGGACACTGAAAATGTTCAAGATTTTGAAGTTTTTGAAGCTGAGATTCAAAATGATTTTCAACAAGATGCTTATATGGCTGAAGAAACAAATGTTCAATAGATCATTGATGATTTGAAAGTAGAAAACTCTAAGCAATTGAAGCTTATTGAGGAATTGAAGAAGAAAATGATAAGCTAAAAGAAGATTTACTAAAGTGATTGCTGAACTTGAAAAGGATAAAGAAGCAAATATTCAAAATTTTGAAGTGATGCTTAGAGATTATGATATTATGGAAGAAAAATTTAAGAAGTTGAAAGAAAGCCATGATTTATTGAAAGAAGAATTTGAGAAATTGAAAGAAAGTCCAAAATCTCCATCTCCTAAAGTGATGATTATATCTGAAGTAACTCCAATAAATGTTGAGAAGATATCAGAAGTAGATAGAGGTAAAAGGAAAATTGATGACATTGATGTATCAGTTTTACCTCAATCATCATCAAAAGTGCAAAAGATTGTTGATGAACCTGCACTTGAAGAAGAAGGAGAGTCTGAAACTCAAAAGAAGATAGAAGCTCTTGATGACATAGACTCAGAATTTGATGATGCATGGTACGATGAAGTACTTGAAGATGAAGATTTGGTTGAAGCAAATTATTCTCCTATTGAAGAATCTACTGAAGTCATTCCTATGGATAATGAAGATAAGTATAATTACTTAATCAGGATGAAGTATAATAGAGTATTTCTTGATGGATTGATAGTATCTCAAATTAACGAAGAATACAAGAAGTGCGTAACTACTGAATCTAGTGCTCCTGTAGATCCAAATGAGATTATTATTGAACATGGTGAATGGAATCCTATTAGTGAAAGTATCAATGTTGATGAACTTTCAACTTTTGAATTTCACCATCCAGATCCAAATGATATGAATGTTACTGCTTTAAGGAGATGGTTACAATCACGTAACTATCCAAGGAAGAAGATCAATAGATTACAAGCAGAATCATTGAGAAATTTGGTGAGGAGTTTCCAAGAGACTGAGAAACAAACAAATAGAATGATTGTGCTTGATACAGATAGTCCTTAATATCTTGAGATCACAAAACGAACAAGAATCTTGAAGCCTCAAGAAATAAAGAATATGGAGCTAATCAGAAGTAGACATGAGTGAAGGAAAGAGTTAATAAAGTTATTCCCTGAGAATGAAAAACAAGCTTATGAAGTGTTAGTCGAGCAAAAGAAATTGTGGAACAAAACTCAGACCGCTAGTGATCTAGTTAGAAACATTTTGCAAAAAGGCCAATTAATTTCTGAATTGCTCAATGCAATGATTGTGCCAGATACTACAAAGAATGTGAAAATAGTAGCATGGATGTATGATGAGGTGTTTGATGCATTTTTGAACAAACGTGTAAATGCTATTTGTGATGTTTATCATTTTTGCACGAGCATCATAGCCTTACCAGTGCAAGATTTGAAGGAACTGAATAAGTTGCCTTTGATAAATCCATCAAAATCAAATCGAGGAGAAAATTTTGTTAAACTCCTGAATGTAGGTATGACAAGAATGGAGTCTTATCTAAAAACAAGATATGATCAAGAAGATAAACAATACTTTAAGTCTTTCAAAAGTAAAAGAAAAATTGCTGAGAATCCGGAAGAAGAAGAAAGGTTTTTAGATGCTTATAGTGATCGATTTTTTGAAAAAGTCACTACACCTGGATTGAAGGTGATTGATGGTTCACAAAAGACAAAACCAATTTTGAGATGGTTTTATAATTCAGATACTTTTGAGTTGAAATTAGTTCGGAACCTTGATGACTGGGATAAAGATATGATCTCATTGTTTGGTGTATTTGAGCTTAAACTGCTGCATCCGAGCTACATTTCATTTTTGTCTGTTCAAGAATTTGATAAAGTACTTCTGAAGTGGCAGAGAATGATTGAAAGTATTTCATGTCAATAATCAAAGTGATGAATGCTGCCATGGAAAGAATTTCTCTGAGAAAAGCTCTTGCATATGCAAACACTATGAAGAAAGACATTAAGGAGATTGAATTTATGAGAATTTCAAGTAAAGGAGTATTGGAGATTCATGCAAAAGACCATTCAAAGCCAATTGAACTTTATGCTAATATTGATATTACAGGTTTGTCAAAAGAAACATTGGAGATAATGAATCAAATGGAGATACAGACTAATCCATCAAAGTCAGAACAAGGAGTACTTGCAAGAAATTTCAAATTAGCAATTTCCAAATCTTTGTCTAAGTTGAAGCTATGCAAGGAATAACCTATGTTCAAGATCAAGGAGGAACCCGAAGATTACTTTGAAGTATGAAGACAAAGATCTGAAGACTGAAGATTGATATTTTAAAGACTGAAGACAATGTCAATCTTAGGGGGAGTATTGTAGAAGCCTCTTGAAGATTAACATTTAGTCTTTATTAGTCTTAGTATAGTTTTTGTCATAGTGTAGGGACTTATTGTGTAAATATGTGTTCTTTTTTGTATTGATAGTATAAATAGTATAGATATGGTATTGTGTAGGAAATCAACTAAGTAAGCACCTTAGAAGCTCTTAGAATAGTAACGAATTGTAACTGTTTTTCTCTACACTTGTACTTTCTATGCTTTCTATTAATCAATACTATGAATTTTTTGATATGTTTGTTTAGATTTGTTTACTTATGTTTGTTTGATTGAATTGTATCAAAATATCATCACAGATTGATCCATTTTGATCCTATCACTTTATGACAACTTGAACCAGGCTACTTAGAGTATAAATTCTCATGATATGATCCACTTTAGGATTCTTTTATACTTCACTTTGGAAGTTGATCCTCATTGGGATTCTTTTAGCTTTGATCCACATTAGGATTCTTTTCTTTTCCTTTTTGGCAAGCATCAACACTTTTAGTACAAGGTCAACTAGGTCTGTGCTCAGCACAATAAAAGTTGTCCTTATGTTTACTCTAGGTCTGTATTTACATACAACAAAGGAGAAACAAATTCTTTTATCAATGAGAAATTTATAAACCATTTTCGCATGGTGTGTTTACGTAACCACACACGCAAACACTTGAAAAAGTCATTGCTTACCAATACCCAAAGATGGTTTTGGTCCACAATGCATATTGATTTATTTCATCACAAATATGCTTATTATGAATCCAAGCTGAGCCTACTGACATATCAAGCAGAGTCTTGTCAGTCTTTATTGATTTGAAAAATAGATGCAGAAGATAGTAGATTAGTGTACTATCATTTCTCATATAAAAGCAGGAAGATTCAAAAATAATTACATAATAGTAATATTTTTGGACTTTTCTTGATTTTCTGATTTTTAGGATTTTTTTTTAGAAAATAAAGAAATGGCATATGTGTTATTAATTCAATAGAGATCATCAACAGTTAGTCCATATAGCAATAAAATTAGACTAAGCATATGGAATGAAACATCAATTGTTTCTTGCATTGCCATCATAGTTTCTGTGAATGATTGATGTCCTGCATTGAATCATGGTTAATTTCTGCTCCATTTGGCTCACTAGCCTAATTCTCAGCCATGCTTGCTTAGAGAATCCTTGCTTACTTGGTAATGGTTACTGGAATGGTTGGAGTATAAAATGACTGCACTTAGTCTATTTATACTCTTTACATAAATGAACAAAATTACATTTAAGCCCTAATGATTACACAAATATTTTTCTATGTCTGATAAATTCTCTGTTGCTGATGCGTGACTACCGGGTGCTGACGTCATTCGGGACGACCGTTGATGTTGACCAAGTTTGATCATCCGCATTTGTTTTCTGATCTTTCATAGGCCATCCGCATCAGTACATAATGCATCCGCATTAGTACACAATGCATCCGCATTAGTACAATGCATCCACATTTAAACATAATGCATTCGCATTAGTTCAATGCATCCGCATTAGTACAATGCATCCGCATTTCTTTAAACATGCATCTGCATTTTCTAATAATCATGAGATTCGACACTTAGGTTTTGGTAAGTGTCATCTTCAAATAATCCAACAACCAATATCATCAATATCAATGAAATCAACAAAAGTGAAAAATAGCAAGAACACCAAGAACACCTTGCAATTACCATATCATCAAAAATCACAATCAATTGTAACCGTTCCTATATTAATGGAAATCAATTGAAGCATTGTTTGTTTATCATATTACTTCATCCTGTTTTTTTTCATTTCTCTCATCTGTTCATCGTTGATTTATGTTACAATTTCAATTTCTTGAACAATTACTTAAACAACAAGTTATGATAATTCAATAATCATTATTTGTTCTATCAAACAGATAATTCTTATTTCGACCCTTGGATTCACAGGTGGTATTAGATCCATTTGCTCATTGATCTAGATCAATTGATCTATCAGTTTTGATTAGTCTAATTAGTTGCTAATTTCATTAGATCTATTTGTTTATGATTAGATATGATTATGGTAGCCTAAAATTGCTTTTGAAGCTTTCATCACAGCTTGAGAGTTCATAACTCAGATTTAAGCGTGTTGTTGAACAATTTAATCAAAACACAAGTTGGGTTTAGCTAATCAATAGCTAACGAAGGTATTTTACTCAACGAATTGGTGTAATTGGTTAACATCATCAAACCCTGTTACATCAATCATCAAGTACTGTTCCATTGCTCGATTAACTCTGATCTACATCAAGATCATTTTGATTTGTGGATTTGTGTTGTTGATCAATACTTCAAGGTTGCTCAAACAAATTTGAACAGATCCCATCATCTATCATCTCAATTACAAATCATCTAATTTTATATTGAGCTATTTGACTAATTTTGACCACAACTTCTTAATTGATTAAGAGTTTGTCATTAGTTAGACTGTTCTCAACAAAAGCCATTAATTCAAAGGAATTTTTGTCTTAGTTAATTTTATATCAATATTGTCAGTGATTTGATACTACTGTGTGAGTGTGTTTGCATTTCATTTACTTTACACATTCATAGGGTATTAGATCAGTTGTTAGTTTGGTAATTAACAAATTAACTAAAATGAGTAATTCAATTGTTCGCTCAGCTTATTAACCCCCAAAGTTGGAGAACAAAGCTGATTTTAAAACATGGAAAATCAGATTCAGGAACCACGTTAACTATACTGATTCTGACTTATGGGTGCCTATTACTTATGGTCCTTACATTCCACCTGCTCTTGGACCTGATTATAATGACAACAATCAGCCCATAAATTTGAAAGATCTGTCTCCTGAAGATGCTAAGTGTGTCAAAATTGATATTAAGGCCTATAGTATGCTTACTATGGCTTTACCTGAAGACTTTTTAATCAGACGTGAAGCATACAAAACATGCAACTCATTGTGGAAAATTCTTCACACTTTATGTGAAAGAAGTGATGAGATCAGAAGCATTAGGAAAGATACCATTCATTCACAGTATGAGACATTTCATCATATTCAGGGTGAATCTATTCCTCAACAACTCCACAAATACATGCAACTTGTTACTAAGATGAACATCGTTGAGTTGAAGCATAGTAATGAGGAGTTGAACAAAAAGATGCTCCATACTTTACCTGAAAGTTGGACTCAAACTTTGTCTATGTTCAAGAATACCCTTGATCTAAAGGCAATTGGAATAGATACTTTGGTAGCAAAGGTGGAAGCATTAGAATTGGATGAGAAAACAGGAAACAAGAGTGTAAAAGCACCAATAGAACCATATCAATTTAAAGAAACAAAGGGTGCTGGAAGTGCATTTATTTTCAATGATGATGAAGCTCTTGTGTTGAGAGTGATGATGAAGAAGAAGCTGGTTTCTATGCACAAAGTCCTCTAAATCAAACTTTCAAAGCAGTTCTAACAAAAAAGTGAAAGGGAAATCTGATGATGTAAAAAGATCAAATGCTATAGCAGCAAAGGGATCCACAACCAACTAAAGCAACAGCCAATCTGAACCAATTACTGTGGTTCTAGAATCAGAAGAGCAAAAGGTAGTATTTGTAGCCTTCACATCAAGCTTTCAAGCTTATTTAGGTAGTACTTTGACCCCTGCTCACATTTGTCAACAAGACCTTGAGGAACTTCATCCTGATGAAGTGGAGGAATTGGATTTACAGAGGCAAATGGCCATGATTGCATATAGAGCTAAGAGGTATATGAGAAGGAATAAGGGATTGTCTGTTGTAGGGAAATCAAGAATGGTGTTGATAAATCAAAAGTGCAATTTGTATGGTCATTTTTCAAGGGAATGCAATCAGCAATCAACAGGTGACATAAG
The DNA here is from genome assembly GCA_025506505.1 of Flaveria sonorensis. Lineage (NCBI taxonomy): Eukaryota > Viridiplantae > Streptophyta > Magnoliopsida > Asterales > Asteraceae > Flaveria > Flaveria sonorensis. The sequence continues at coordinate 15,421,329 of CM046440.1, read as the reverse complement.
ACAAGCAAACCAAAGAAACTTCAAGCAATCTCAGCTTACAAACTCATCCCCACCAGCCACATGTTCTTCAGCAGGTACCAGTAACACTAAAGAAACTGTGTTAATTATTTTGTAGGATACTACTTGTGATTGGAGCATGTATGAGAAAGAAGTTCACGAGGAGAATCAAGCATTAATGGCTAACATGGAGAACAAAATTCTACCTATGGCTAGAGAGGTAAGGAATAGGTTATGTTTATCAGGATGTGTTGAAGAGGTTAAAAGATATAGAGTCCATGCTCAATAATTGGCTGATAAATTTAAAGAAACCATGATTTTGAATGAGTCTCATATGAGAGAACACAAATTATATCAGGTTAAAATCAGTTCTTTACAAAAGTATTTGGACAAACTGGTGTCTAAAAATTATAATTTAAAAGCACAATTTGAGCATTTGACCACCTCTTTAACAAAATCAATGTCTGATCATGCATCCACTAAAGTGAAACTTCAGAAGCTTCAATTATCATCTCAGCAATATAAAAAACTTTTAAATTCTCATATTGAATCAAAGAACAGGTATGGGTTGGGATCTCATACTGTTGCACCACCATTGAATGATGACTACCTGAGTCAATATCTACTGATGATCAAATAAAGAATAAGAAAGAGAAGTAACACTCTCAAAGCAAAACTCCTCACAAGAAGGTAGTTTTTCAGAAAGATGAATCATTCTATGCTCACTTTGAAAACGGTAATCAATTACCACAATCAAAGATACTCAAAGAAGTGCTGACAGAGGAAGTGATTGTGAATCAAGAACAAAGTGTTTCAAGTTCATCTTCAAAACAATCATCCTCACCCTAAACAACACAAAATAAATCAATTGAATCTAATAACAATCCTGAGACATCTTGGCACATCCATGAGAGAGTAACAATCCTAGATAACAATGGCAAGCCCAAGACCATTAAGGCTTGGGCTTCACGTTCTAATTGATTTCATTAATATGCAAGAACATCCATGGAGGACTGATAACAAGTGGTATGTTGACAGTGGCTGTTCCAGGCATATGACAGGAAACTGTTCTCTCCTCCATGATTTCAAATACAAAAATGCTTCATATATGGTATTTGGTGGGGATAAGAAGGGAGGTAAAATTATTGGTGAAGGAATGGTAAGAAATGGTGTACTCAAATTTGAGAAAGTAAATTTTTGTGAAAATTTACAATACAACTTACTGAGTGTATCTTAAATTTGTAATCAAAATTATACCATTTTATTTGATAACACTTACTGTTACATTCTTAAGCTAGGTTTTCAAATCCCAGTAGATTGGATCCTTCTTAAAGCACCAAGAAAAGGAAACCCATATGTCTTGGACATGAACAACACCTCTATGACAAGCAATGAAACCTGTCTAATTTCTAAGTCATCAGAAGATGAAGCTTAACTGTGGCATAGAATGATGGTTCATTCAAACATGAAGAACATGAATAAGTTGGTCAAAAATGACTTAGTCATTGGCCTTTCCAAGAAAGAATTTTACTTTTCTAATCATTGTTCATCATGTCATAAAGGAAAACAACATAGGGTGTCACAAAAGTCCTAAAAAATCAACACAAATACAACACCACTCAAAATGCTACACATGGATCTTTTTGGTCCAAACAATGTGATGAGCATTGGAAAAAGGCAATATTGTTTGGTGATTGTTGATAATTTCACAAGATTCATACGGGTCTTTTTCTTAAAACATAAAAGTGAAACATCAAACACAGTAATGGAGTTTATCACTAAGATTAAAAATCAACATGATTTAAAGAACAAAATCTTAAGAAGTGATAATGGATCTGAATTTGTTAATCATGTTTTAGATTCCTTTTGCAGGACAAAGGCATAGCTAGACAATTCAGTTCACCAAGAACTCCATAACAAAATGAAGTTGCTAAAAGAAGAAACAGAACTCTCATTGAAGCAGCAAGAACAATGCTAGATGACTCACATTTGCCAATCACATTTTGGGCAGAAGCAGTGAACACAACATGCAATGTTCAAAACAGGACCTTAATTGTCAAAGAACATAATAAAACACCCTATGAACTTTTGTGTAAAAGAAAACCTTTTATAGGCTGTCTTAGAGCATTTGGGTGTCATGTGTCTATTTTAAACACCAAAGATCAATTAGGAAAGTTTGATGAAAAAGCTTATGATGTTTTCTTTATTGGTTACTCATCAACATCTAAATCATATAGAGCCTACATTCCACATCATAACATTATGCAAGAAACTCCTAATGTATCATTTGATGAATCCTTATTTCTAAAATCAGTAAAAGGATCATCTTTGTTGTTTTATATAGATGCATTAACAAATTCATTTAACACTAGTTATTTGAATGTTCAGGTCTTCCGGATACACGCTATCCTTATGTACCTCCCAGTATGAGTGAAGTGCCCTTGACTGCTGATCCTCAAAGATCATCCCATTCACACACTTCAAGTGTTGCTGATCCTGGTCCTTCATCTCAAACAAGTGATGGAATTTATAGTGGAAATGGAAATTCAACTTCAAAAGAAGTAACTAATACATCAACAGAAGTTAACCATGCATACGCAGAAGTTAACAATGCACCCGGGGTAGTGAACAATGCATCAGCAGAAGTTCCTTCTACATCCGTAGACGGCCCATCTACTTCCGGAGATAATTCATTGCCTTCAACTGGAGTTCCCAATCCATCAGAAGCTATTCCAACAACGTTCACATTTGCAGATCAATTAGCTACAACATCCGTAGTTGTTCCTGTAACTTTTGCGGAAGTTATTCCTACATCCGCGGAGACACAAACTCATGAAGATGGTTTTCATTCAGCATCAGAAGACCAAAACGATGAGGATTTTGGCCACTTTGTTGATTCTACTTCTTAGTTGGATCCATCTCCATCAACTAACATCACTAATTTGGAATCATCCATTTCAGTTGAATCTATTCGAACAACAAGAATTCATAAGTATCATCCAATAGAAAACATCATTAGTGATCTTAATGAAAAAACCACAAGAAGTCAAGGGGGAGCCACCAGTATCTGTATTTTCTCTTGTTTTCTGTCATAAGTGGTTCCTCCCAACATAACTACTGCATTAAAAGACAATTGTTGGATTGAAGCAATGCAAGAAGAACTTCAGCAATTCAGAAAACAATAAGTTTAGAGTCTAGTTGATCTTCCAGAAGGCCAATATCCAATTGGTACAAGGTGGCTTTTCAAGAACAAACTAGATGACAGAGGTATCATTGATCATACTCTCTTCCTCAAACATAATCATCAAGACCTCTTGGTTGTCCAAACTTATATGGATGATATCATTTTTGAGTCAACAAACAAGAAATTGAATGAAGACTTTGAATCTTTGATAAAATCTGAGTTCCAAATGAGTTTCATGGGAGAATTAACATTCTTCCTCGGTTTACAAGTTCATCAGAAATCAGATGGAATATTCATCAATCAGGAAAAGTATGTGCACCAAATCTTGAAGAAGTACAACCTTGCTGAGTCTTCTTCATGCAAAACACTAGCATCAACAATAGATAAGATTATACCTGATCCTAATGGGAAGTCAGTTGATCAAAGATTGCATAGATCTATGATAGGATCCTTGATGTACATAAATGCCAGCAGACCTGACATAATGTTTGTTGTGTCTTTGTGCTAGGTATCAATCAGATCCCAAGGAGTCACATCTGAATGCAGTTAAGAGGGTCTTCAGATATCTCAAAGGGAAGCCATCTCTTGGGCTTTGGTATCCCAAAGAAGGAGATTTCAACCTCTATTCATATTCTGATAGTGACTTGGGAGGTTGCAACAACAACTGAAAATCAACAACTCATGGTTGTCAATTCATTGGACCAAGACTAGTTTCATGGCAGTGCAAAAAGCAAACAAATGTTTCAGTATCCACAGCTGAGGCTGAGTACATTGCTGCTTCAGCTGGCTGCTCTCAAGTTTTGTGGTTGCAAAACCAACTACTTGATTATGGTTACTGTTAGGATCAGTGATCTAAGTTTGATCAATTAGAGTTTAATCACAGCGGAATTAGAGCAAGAATTAAGCAAATATAGCAAGAACACAATAAATATTCAATGGAACAGTACACGGTTATATAGAAATAGGGTTTTCTGCATTGGGATAATAACATTCATGCACACATGCTTCGGTATGGCGGCTGCTAGGTTTTCCTAAGCTGCACGCATTACAATTAGGTCAGCATTCCTTATATAAAGGAATGTGACGTCTGCTGATGTCACTTGATAGTGACGTCTAACAGAATTATTACAAACTACTGAAAGTAAGCAAACTACTGAGAATGTTCACAACAACTGAGAACATCTCTAGTATTCTAAGTACACGAAGAAACATAAAACTACTGAAACTACAAGTACAGAAAAGAAAATACAACTACTGAAAGGAAACCATCACAACTACTGAAGAGGTCTTCTTCAGCTGTTGTGACAATCATCTGAAACTTGGTCTTCAGTCTTTGTCTTCAGCTCTTTTACTTCAGACTTTGTCTTCAGCTCTTGTCTTCAGACTTTGTCTTCAGCTCTTTCACTTCAGACTTTGTCTTCAGCTCTTTCACTTCAGACTTTGTCTTCAGCTCTTTCACTTCAGACTTTGTCTTCAGACCTTGTTATCAGCTGATGTCTTCAGCTGTTGCAGACTACTTCAGTTGTTGTAATGTCCGTGGGACTTAAAGGTTTTTCTGATCAGGCTCATTGGTTCTTTTGGTCCAACAAACTCCCCCTGAACCAATGCAGCCAAAACCTTTAAGCTTATTGAGGTCCCACTTATTCTTGGCAGAAATACTCTCTTGATCAGCTTTAGAGATATAGGATAAGCACAGGCCAGGGAACAGGTTTCAGTAGATGTGAATGTCAAAGGATGGAAGGGAACTCTGTCTTGGGGAACTGGACACAGAGCCGTTATCCCAACCATGAAACCTACTTCCCATTGATGAGTCTATAAGACTCTCTGACGTAGGCCTCAAGGAGAACAACTTGTTCCTCCTTAGTGAGTTCTTCTGCTTCTCCTTCGAAGAAGAACTCTGGGCCATAGTACTCTGATAAGTACTTTAACGTCTTTCCATTTTTCAACTCAACAGTTGTTATCTCTCTGTAAGCAAATTCATCTGGGTGAGTCCCTTCTAATAACAACTGGAGTTCATTTTTCTTGATCTCTTCAAGCCTCTTGTATAACAACCCCTTCTTGACCATTTTGTTATCCATTAGAGTTTGAGGGGTCATCTTTGACTTGTAGGCTCTCTTGAAGTCTTCAAGTATTTCCCAGGGTGAGACTACAATGGCCAACATAATAGCAGCATCTATGGTCTTTCTCACTTGGCCATTGTATCTACTTGGTATGGATTTCTTATGAATTCTAGAACTAACCCTGGGGTCTGGCCAAATCCTTACTCTCTCCTTTTGATATTGAAAGGTATACCTGAGAGCATACAGCCTTTGAGCGTGTTTCTTCATGGCTTGTATAGATGATGACTGAGGAAACTCTTTGTCAATCATCTTCAAAAGTTGCTCATCGTGCTGTTTCTGCTGTTCTTCTTCTTCAATCTTAACTTTCACCATTTGCCTCTGAAAGTCTGGTGTGATCATTTGTTGACTTCTGGGCTCAGGTAATTTTAGAACAGCAGAGATTGGCAGACTATCTTCTTCATCATCTTCTTCTTCTTCTTCTACCATCCTCAACACCCTTCTCCTCCTTCTGGGTGCATCACTGGATGTGGTTTGAGGTGGTTTTTGGGGTAAGGGAGTTGGTTTTGAGGGTTGAGTTGATTTGGAGAGTTGTGGGGTTGGTTGTTTTTGAGAGGGAGTTTGGGAAGGCTGATCTAGCATTTTTATGGTGAGTTTGGCTTTGGAAAGCTTGGCCATATCAGTTCTCTTCCCAGCACCTGCTTCATCTAGTGCTTCAATAATTAACCCCTTGTTGAATGCTTCAGAAGTACAGATTCTGGTGGTTATTGCCAGAATACTGTCTCTGGTCCATGATTTAATCTCAATTAATGATCTTCCCAAGTATTTTGCAGTAAACCTGATCATTATTTCCAACCTCTCCCTTTCCATCACACTATAACTGGCCCATTTTCTTGTATCTCTTCAATCTCCAGCCTTCTGATCTCAGTGTCTAATGCTGTATCAAAGCCCTGTCTGAAGAGTTGGTCTATTATTCTGTCCATTGATCTGCTGTGAGCTTCATCAGCTTCTTTAATCAGATCTTCCAATGATTTCTCTTCATCAGGCTTTTGAGTTTCAGCACTTTTCTTTCTTTTGTATGTGATCAGCTGTTTTTCCTTTTCTTTCTCTTGTTGTTTCTCATTTTCCACTCTCTTTCTTTTTCTTTCTTTCACTGCCTTAGACTCCCCCTTTTTGGGTGCATTGGGTTCAGGGGTTTGAATGGCAGAAAGCTTCCTTTGCACAGCATCATCAACAAGTGTTTGTAGATTTGAGGAAATCCTCTCATCAATGGCTTTATGCACAATCTCATTGATGATGGGAGTGATGAGAGGTAAGGAATTTTGAAATGTAGCAACCATCTGCTCAGAGGGGTTCTGTCCCTGAGAGGTGGTGCCAAAAACAGTGGCTGGTGGCTCAGTTGAGTGTAGTGGCTGAGTGTTTGGTAAACCTTCAGATGAAGGTGCCATCTGTGGGTTTATTGGGGCAGATGGACTTTGATCCTGAGACATTTTGGCAAGCAGTTCTTTGAGTCTGCTCACCTCAGCCTCAAGGATTGTGTTATGGGCTAAAACATCAAAGAAAAAGCCCAGGTCATCATCAGTCTTTGCTGAATCATCTGACCTCCTGATTGAATCAGGATGTACATGCCCTGAGTGTAGATCAGTTGTAGCATGTGCCCCTTGTTCTTGGTTCTGGGGACTTCCTGCCTCAGGACTGAGTCCTTCATCGGCAGTTGCCTCTGGTGAGGTCTTAGAGATGTTACCAACTTCATCCTGTTCATTTGCTGAATCAGTAGAAGTGGCAGCCTCACCAGATGTTCTAACCTCCTCCTCTACACGGGGAGATTGAACATTATAACCCCTGTGCTGTGGGTTATCAGCAGCATTTTGGTCCTCTTCCTCAGCTGTTGAGGTTCTCCCCATTGTAATTGGTGTCTGGGGAGGAGGAGAGGAATGCAGCTGACTCAACACTTGTGCAACAATAAATGTTGGGCTTTGAGGGGCGGTTGCATTTGGAGATAGGTTTGAAGCAGATTGCACCCGGGGTGACTGGTGCTCTTCAATGGTAACCTTCTCAATTGAGATAGGTTCCAGCATTGTGGTATCCCCAATTATGGTTGCATCAGGATCCTGTTGAGAGGATGCCTGAGCGGCTAGGGCTGGTGGAGTCTTTGACACTACTGGGGGGTTAGAACCAGTAAGTGTTACCTGTATTGGTGTTACAGGGGCATCCTCAGGGGACTCATCTCCCTGAGTAGCCTTTTTGGGCTTTTTGGTTTTGGGTTTGGTGGGGACTTTGGATCTGGAAGTGGAGGCTGTGGGTTCCCGCTGCTTGGGTTTGAGCAGCCGGGCAGCCCCTTTCATTGTAGGGTCAGAGTTGTGCCTGGAGTATACTTCAGGCAATACAGCCGGAGCAGGGACTCCAAGGCCAACAAGGCCGTCTGATTTTAGCTGTGTTAAAATTATGGCCATGAGAAACCTGGGATATAATATCCATCTGTTTGCCACAGGTTTCAAGGCCAGATCCTTTAGTTCCATAAACACTATCTCAGAAAAATTTAAAGTTTGTCGTTCAAAGATAGAGTATAATACCTGTTGCCATCGGGAAGACATCTGATCCCATGAGGAGGTTTTTGGTGCAAGGCAGACATTCACCATGTGGAATATAAGACGTTCAGCATCATGGAAGTGCTTCTTCAGAATGGTGGTAGCACTTAAGTCTCCTTCATACCCGTTGTTGATGAAAGACATATCGGTTGTGCCTTTCGGGTATTCTGTGACACAGGTGGCATCATGTAGATCTAGGGTTTGTCGAATGATGTCCGGAGTGATGACCACCTGTTTCTGGTTGACCAACGACTGGAGAGTGATTTGGCTATCATTCTCACTAGTTTGCACAGAGACGTTGGTCCAGAACTGGCTTAGGGAATCGGGGTAGATGGTAGGATTCAGAAGAAACGCGGTTCGGTACTGGGAATCTACCATAAGATCGATGGCGTTATCAAATTTGTTCCAGAAGGCCGATTTCGAGAGGTAGGCAACACAGTTGTGTCTGGGTTTGAGTTTCATGGTCGCCATTGTTGAGAGAGTGAAGGACGGAAAACGGCTAATGAAACGTCTGAAAGTAGGTTTAGGTATTTATAGGGTAAAAAAAACTGATATAAAACGACTGAAAGTGTTGGTGCTGTCATCAGTTGTTTGAAAACAACTGAAGACCTGGTTTTAACTTTCAGAAGTAACAACTGAAGACTTGGTATTAGTCATCAGTAGTTGTGAAACTACTGAAGACATGGTTTTGGCTTCAGTTGTTTGAAGTGAAGCAGCAGTTGTAGAAACAACTGAAGAGAAAAATTTCTCATCAGCTGTTGTCGTCAATTCTTAGCTCATCAGCTGTTTCATTCTGACCTCAACACTTCATCAGACTTTGTCTGAGTTTCAGATGTTTCATAGGTCATCAGTACTTATCTGTTATTCTGACATCAGCAGTTGTAACTACAGCAGTAGTTGTAACCACATCAGTTCTTTTCAACAGATGAGTACTTCAGTACTTTTAAGTAATTTAGTCTTCAGTAGTTATGAAAACTACTGAGGATAAAAGAACTTCAGTACTTATTTGTGACAGTAGTATACGAATGCTCATCAGTACTTGTTGACTGAGATCATCAGTAGTTGTCACTTATTCTAGCTGCAGCATACCAAGCCTTAACACTAGGTTTTGGAAAGTTGAACTGTCCAAAGGCTTAGTAAATATGTCTGCAAGCTCATCAGCACTAGGAACAAACTTTGGATCAATCAGACCTTTTTCAAAACAATCCCTAATAAAATGGTGTCTGATCTCAATATGTTTGGTCCTAGAGTGCTGGACTGGATTCTTGACAATACAAAGAGCTGAAGCACTATCCATTAGTAATGGAGTCTTAGTCTCTGTAATGCCATAATCCAGTAATTGATTCTGAAGCCAGAGTACCTGAGATGTACAACTTGCAGCAGCAATGTACTCGGCTTCAGCAGTGGATGTAGCAACAGATGTTTGTTTCTTACTCTGCCAAGAAACCAAACAGTTGCCTAGGAATTGACATCCACCAGAAGTTGATTTTCTAGTTAATTTACACCCTGCATAGTCACTATCAGAAAAAGCAACTAATTTGCAAGAGTGCCCAGTGGAATACCAAAGACCTAGAGATTGAGTACCTTGCAGATATCTAAAGATCCTCTTGACTGCAATCAAATGAGACTCTTTAGGAGCAGCCTGAAATCTAGCACAAACACAAGTTGCAAACATAATATCTGGTCTAGAAGCTGTTAAGTACATCAAGGACCCAATCATACATCTGTAAAGTGTTTCATCAACAGCTTTACCTTTCTGATCTGCATCCAGTTGTGTGGTGCTGCACATGGGAGTAGAACAGGGCTTACAGTGTTGTAAATCAAACTTTGCCAAAAGACTTTTTGTGTATTTTGACTGATGAATGAAAGTTCCATCAGCCTTTTGTTTGATTTGCAAACCTAGAAAGAACTGTAATTCTCCCATGGCACTCATTTCGAATTTTTGTTGCATCAACTTTGTAAATGCATCACACAACTGTGGATCAGAGGAAGCAAAAATAATATCATCAACATAAATTTGAACAAGGAGCTTATGCTGACCCACTTTCTTAATGAACAAAGTTTTATCTATGGAGCCTCTAGTGAAATTATTCTGAAGAAGAAAATTTGACAGTGTTTCATACCAGGCTCTAGGAGCTTGTTTCAACCCATAAAGAGCCTTATCAAGTTTATACACCCAATCAGGATGTTTATTATCCTCAAAACCTGGTGGTTGACACACATAAACCTCTTCTTTTATTTTACCATATAAAAATGCACTTTTGACATCCATTTGAAAAACTTTAAGATTGTGGAATGCAGCATAGGCTAAGAACAATCTAATTGCCTCCAGTCTGGCTACAGGGGCAAAGGTTTCATCATAATCAATACCTTCTTCTTGTGAAAACCCCTGGACAACCAGTCTGGCCTTGTTCTTGACAATTTGCCCATTTTCATCTGTTTTATTCCTAAACACCCATTTAGTGCCTATTGCACACTTACCTGGGGGTAGAGGAACCAGTTCCCACACTTGCTGCTTTTTGAACTGAAGAAGCTCAAGCTGCATGGCATCAACCCATCCATTGTCTCTTAATGCAATATGATAGTTCTTTGGCTCTTGCTGACTGATGAAAAGAGCATAGAAGCAGAAGTTGGACAATTGACTTCTAGTTGAGACACCAGCATTGATATCACCAATGATTTGAGACGTTGGGTGATTCTTCAGCTCTGGATACACTATGAGATCTGTGCAAGTGTTTGTAGCACGCTCAGCAGCAACAGATGTTGATCCAGATTCTTGAAACCAAGTGTTAGATGGCAGGTCAAATGAAGTAGAGGATTCAGAAATCTCATCAGCATTTGTTGTGGATGGTGCTACTGAAGCTACAGGAACATCAAGTTGAGTAGACTCAGGCAGTTGATCACTAAACTTGAATAGGTGAGTACTGGGATCATCATGAACATCAGTACCACCAGATGGATGACTAGCTGCAGAAGGTGATGAATTCACATGATCTGCAACAGCTGGAGGCTGATAAGGAACATATTGCAGTATGTCCAGATCAAACAACTCCACAGGGTTTTGTGGGATTTTGTCCTTAGGAGATTCATTGAACTTCACATGCAAGGTTTCTTCAACCATCTTTGTTCTACAGTTGAACACTCTGTAAGCCTTGCAAGTGGATGAGTACCCAACAAAATACCCTGCATCCACCTTAGAATCAAACTTTTGGAGTTGATCCTTTGTGTTGAGAATGTAACAAGGACACCCAAATGCTCTGAAGAATGAAATTAGAGGAGCCAAATGATGTAGAACTTCATAAGGAGTCTTCATCAACCTCTGATTCACTAAAGCTCTATTTTGCACATAGCATGCTGTGTTGACAGCTTCAGCCCAAAAGGTCAGTGGCAAACCAGAGTCAGCCAACATGGACCTTGCAGCTTCAATTAGGGTCCTGTTCTTTCTCTCCACTACTCCATTTTGTTCTGGAGTCCTTGGGATGCTATACTGCCTCTTGATTCCTTTTGAAAGGTAGAAATCATCAAGTGTATGGTTTCTAAATTCAGTTCCATTATCACTTCTTATACACTTGACTGATAGGGAATACTGCTTCTCAACATACAACACAAAGTTAATAATTGTCTGAGCAGCCTCATCCTTTGAATGCAAGAAGAAGGTCCATACAAATCTGGAGTAATCATCCACAATTACCAGACAGTATTTCTTCTTTGCCATGCTCATTACTCTCACAGGACCAAAGAGATCCATGTGCAGTAATTGCAAGCAGGCAGTGGACTTTGGTTCTTCTATAGGAGGGAATGAGACTTTGTGTTGTTTTCCTTTTAAACAAGCAGTGCAGGTTTCATCACAGAGGAACTCCTTTATTGGTAGACCTCTTACTAAACTATTGTGGATCAGCTGATTCATGTTTTTGAGATTAACATGACCCAGCCTTCTATGCCACAGTTTAGATTCCTGAGGAGAGGCCTTGGAGAACAGGCAAGGATGACCTTTTAACGCAATCTTCTTTGACAAATCCAAGGCATATACTCTTCCTATCCTGTTGGCCTTCAGGAGAGTATGTTCATCCAATACCTTGTCAATCAGCCTCAGAACTTTGGAAGACAGAATCCGGCAGTTCTGGCTTGTGAAAAGTGCAACATGCCCTTTATCACACATCTGACTGACACTCAGTAGATTATACTTGAGATTCTCCACATGGTTAACATCATCAAATCTGATTTCTCCATTTGACACAAATCCTTTCCCGATGATGTAACCCTTAGCATCATTTCCAAATGAGACAAATCCCTTCTTTCCTTGAGAGTAGTCATTAAGAAGAGAACTGCTCCCAGTCATATGCATAGATCCTCCACTGTCTACATACCAGATGCTTCTTTGGCATGCTGAAGAACCCTGCATTTATCATAAGAAACTAGTTAGCTTTAGAGACCCAAACCTTTTTGGTTTTGGGTCTGTTTTCATCAACAGATTTAACCATAACTTGTTTCTCATGATTAACAGCTGATGAAGGTGGAGATGGTGCTGAAATGGAATTCTTAGATTTGGGCTTGGATTTCCTTTTCAGTGGTTTGATCACAGGTGCATCTAGTTGGTTAACTCTCCCCAACAAATGCTGAACCATCATAACAAGTTGTGTCTGATTTGTTGCTAAAGCCTTCAGCTCATTTGACACATCAGTACTTGTTTTTGATGAGTTCCTGTGACCCACCATTTCCTCCTTGAAATTCACAGACTTCGTCTGATGTTTATCATGAGAACACTATCAGCTGTTTTCTGATAAACCCCATCCTTCTTTTTGGATTTTGGTGAGGCCTTGGGTTTATCAGTTTGAGATGACTGTGGTACAAACTTGGTTTCAAACTCATTTTTCATTTTATTTATCTCTTCTTTAATGAGCTTATCTCTGTTGAGTTTGGAACCCTTTTTGTACCAGCATTCATCAGATAGATGATTGAATTTACCACATATTTCACATGGCTTATTCTTCATCTTGGATTGATCAACTGCTGAAGTGGAAACTACTGAAGGTGTGATCTTCAGTACTTTCCTCCTTTCAGTACTTGTGTTAAGTACTGAAGGATCGGTAACAACTGAAGACTTGTTCTTCAGCTGTTCTCTATCCGTCCTGAAAGACCGTATGATAGATTCCTCAGCAGTTGTTAATCCTTTTATTTCATCAGATTTGAAATGCTTTTCAGATGTTGTGACTTGCCCTTCAGTACTTGGAGTACTTTGAGGGACAACATCTGAATTTCTCAGCTTCATGTGTTTATCAGCATTTAAACCATCAGGCAATTGATTTGCTGAGATCTTAACACTGACTTCATCCTCTAATTTTGTATTATCATTTGAGGATGAATCACATGATGATGTGGTTTGGAAATTACTTTCACCTTCAGATTTTACTATTATTTTGAAGTAAAATCAGTAGGTGGTGCAGTATGATTGTAACCTATTCCAAACTTCACATTTGAAGCTGTTTGCTTGCTGAGAAGCATTTCAAATCCCTTGCAGGATGTTACCCAGCGGTCACACTCAACTTGGGTAGCTGCAAGTGTCTCTTTGAGACTTCTGTGGTTCTCGAGTATGACCTCTACCTTAGCCTTTTCATCATTAAGTTGGCATTTAAGCTTGTAAATCTCATCATCTTTGTCATTAAGTGCAGACACATACTCATCTTTTCTTTTGGAAATAGTTTTCTCAAGCTCAAGATTTTGATTGATTAAAGCTACATTTGCCTCTCTAATAGAGACAAAGGCAGCTATGCATGATTCAGAACATAACTTGGCTTTAGCCTCAGAAGATACCTGGGTTACCTGTGAAGATGAAGCATCGGAGCAGGAACCCTCAGTAGACTCCAGGGCCATGAGAGCAAGATTCCCAAAAGGATGTTCACCACCATGTTGACCAGCACCAGCAGATAATTGCTCATTGAAACCAGAAAGATCATCTGGTAAGCTGCTCCAGTCAACAACTCCTGGTGTGAAGAAGCTGTGATGAGGTTGAGATTGTGATGGAGATGGTTGAGGCTCAGGTAGGGCTTGAGGTTGTTGTGCTATAGGGACATGAACTGGATTTGGCTGTGGCATGTAATAGCAGGGATAAGGATATGGCATTGGACCCTGAGGGACAAAGTATGCAGGAGATTGAGGTTGTGAGTGATGACCAGAACTAGCAGGATGTTGCCCTTTGTTTTGTGAACTATTGCTTGGAAAGGTCACAAAGGGTGCAGAGGAGTTAGATCCAGTTGATCTACACTCTCTTGCAAAGTGCCCAAGCCTGTGGCATTTGTGACACCTCAACTTACTCTTGTCAAAACCAACTTTGGTTTTGCCAGAGAGTCCTGGAAATTTCCTACCAGTTCTCTTGTAGAACTTTTGAGATCTGATATTGATCAGGGCCATTTGGCTCAAAATATCCATCTCTTCTAAATCATCATCAGCAATACCTTGCAAATCATCCATGATAAAGCATAAATTATCACTATTACACCCAGAATGACTGTCAACACCAACAAATGCATGATCAGAACTGTTTGAAGAGAAATCTATATGCTCATCATAATGACTTTCTGATCCAGCATATTCTGACTCATGACCGACCAAGGCAGTGTTACCTGGTACAAAGTCATCAGAGAGCTTTCCTGATGATGCCAGTTTCCTTTTCTGCTCTATCTCTCTTTCAAATGTAAGCAGTTTCCCATGGAGTTGGGTGAGAGATAGGCTATCCAGATTTGCACTGGAGCGTAGGACAATGGTGTATGTGTCCCATCTCTCAGGCAGTGATCTGAGGAATCTGTTGTTCATCTGGCTGTTAGTATACTCATGCTTGACCATTTTCAGCTCAGAGATCAAGCAGGAGAAACGCTCAAACTGTTGAGTCAGTGTCTCACCCTTCCTATGAGAGAATGTCTCATATTGTTGGGCGAGGATTTCTCTGTTGTTTGCTAAGACCTCATCAGTTCCTCCGAATTGTTCCTTCAAAGCATTCCAGAGGTCATGAGCAGTTTCATGATGCATAAGCCCAGAATAGATTTCATTCGGCAGTGCCATGGCCAGAATTCCATGGGCTTTAGCATCAATCTCAAACAGTTTACGATCTTCATCTGAGTATTGCTCCTTCTTCTTCGGAACCATTTGATTGGTCTCCGGATTGTTCACCATAGGCTTGTGTGGACCGTGAACCACAGATGTCCAACAACCTGAACTGTTAACAGACAGGTGATGGAGCATTCTTCGTTGCCATATGTTATACTCACTCCTAACCAGCATCGGAGGCTTGGTTGAGGAGCCAGTATTGTGAGGATCATTAGATGGAGTAGTCATTCTCAGATTCAAACCAAATCAATCAAGTTTCAAAAGATTTAGCACAAAAACACAACAAACTCAATAAGAACCAAGAAGAAACTCAATTTAAATAACCAGAAGCAGCAGAAAATCAATCTTTATAACCAATTCTTGCACATATGCTAATTCGATCAAACTATAGATATCAAAATAGCAGTTTCAATGATCAATTGTTAAACCGATCAATGATTAACCTGCTCTGATACCATTTGTTAGGATCAGTGATCTAAGTTTGATCAATTAGAGTTGAATCACAGCGGAATTAGAGCAAGAATTAAGCAAATATAGCAAGAACACAATAAATATTCAATGGAACAGTACACGGTTATATAGAAATAGGGTTTTCTGCATTGGGATAATAACATTCATGCACACATGCTTCGGTATGGCGGCTGCTAGGTTTTCCTAAGCTGCACGCATTACAATTAGGTCAGCATTCCTTATATAAAGGAATGTGACGTCTGCTGATGTCACTTGATAGTGACGTCTAACAGAATTATTACAAACTACTGAAAGTAAGCAAACTACTGAGAATGTTCACAACAACTGAGAACATCTCTAGTATTCTAAGTACACGAAGAAACATAAAACTACTGAAACTACAAGTACAGAAAAGAAAATACAACTACTGAAAGGAAACCATCACAACTACTGAAGAGGTCTTCTTCAGCTGTTGTGACAATCATCTGAAACTTGGTCTTCAGTCTTTGTCTTCAGCTCTTTACTTCAGACTTTGTCTTCAGCTCTTGTCTTCAGACTTTGTCTTCAGCTCTTTCACTTCAGACTTTGTCTTCAGCTCTTTCACTTCAGACTTTGTCTTCAGCTCTTTCACTTCAGACTTTGTCTTCAGACCTTGTTATCAGCTGATGTCTTCAGCTGTTGCAGACTACTTCAGTTGTTGTAATGTCCGTGGGACTTAAAGGTTTTTCTGATCAGGCTCATTGGTTCTTTTGGTCCAACAGTTACAAATATCTTCAAACACCAATTCACATAGATAACTCAGCTGCTATATTCATAACTGCTAATTCAGTACAACATAGCAAAATAAAACATATAGAAATTAGATATCATTTTCTGAGAGACTGCTCAGAAAAAGGTTTAATCAAGTTGATCAAAGTGGATACAACAAATCAGCTTGTTGATTTATTCACTAAAGCCTTTGATTCAGTAAGATTTAATTTCTTAGTTGAGTTTTTAGGCATTATCAACTTAGATTAGTCATAATCATAAAGAAAAGCATGATCTGTCCTTTAGTATTATCAATATGAAAAAGCCAAAAACATCCATAAAACATATAAACTTCAAAAATATTATCTTGTAATATGTTTTCTTGAAAAAGCAATTCATATCATGGGAAATGATAGCACCTATACCTTTGTTTACTTGCCTAGTTTTTAAATTACAATAAAGACTGATCAGATGTGATTTGATATGTAAGTAGGTTCAGCATGAGTTGAAAATTAACAAGTCCATGCTTAACATAATGTCAAGGTGACTAATTGTGGGTAATTTCATTTTGAGACACAAGCAAGTAAGTCTTATCTTGCTGTGATCAACTTACTTACCCAAACATACTATGTTGTAACACTTTATAACCTCTATCTATACGTATCATGAACCCTCTGTTTTGTGTGAGAAAAGACCTGAGTTCATAGCACCTCTGTTTTACGTGAGTAAAGACCTGGTGTCCTGATGCTGATCATCAAGAAGTTCCAAAAAGGAACAGCTCTAAAAGAATCCAATGTGATCAATTGTATATTATCTCAAAGAGCATAAAACATGTCAACATCATTAATAAGATTTCAAAGAAATCTTAAGATAGTGCTTATAATTTATAGAACATAGTTTTAAGTGTGAAAAAGTGATGAATTGACTCATAAACGGAGGACAAACTCTAATGTGAACTGAATGAGGAGTCCATATTTGTCTATCTTTAATCAATACCAAAACATGATAAGCAACATGACAAGTTGAACATATACTCCTGCTTGAATTTATGTGGATCGTAGTACTTGCAATCAGCACTAGATCTATGTTTATTATCATCATACAAAATGTTTCAGGAAGTTGCTTAGTGTCATAGTATGATCGCATTTTATGGTTTAAATGCTTGTAAATATGTTTAGTTTCTGCTTATAAACAAAAATTCAAAAAGATTTTATCTTTGTTCCTTTCTTAGCTAATAAAATGGATTGGTAATTGATTTTATGCTATTCTCTTAATAAATTTGTGATAAATGCATAAGTTCATGATTAATCACAAATTTAGGGGGAGTAGTCATTAGCATGAAAAACTGAGTTTATCATTTTCAAATGAAAAAAAATTGGAACTTGAGCACTAACTTTGCTGTAGGATATCTAAAGTTTTAATTTTTAAATAAATCAATCTTGCACATTTGCCATGAAGCAGAGTCAACAAGGTCCAACAACAATTAACAAATGATCTAACATCATGTTAGGATCATACAACAAAAAGAACACAACAAAATTGACATTTCGTAGATTGGTACGCTACGGATAAAACATCAAATAACATAATAAGTTTGCCATCTGTAGAAGTTCTGCGGGAAGAATTAAGTGATTAATACGAATAACATAGAAAGTTTACCTTCCATAGATGTTCTGCGGAAGAATTAACTTGTGGATAACCACGAAAGGATAATAAAGGTTAAAGGTCCGACAACATTAAATAAAGGTTTTAAATTGTCCGAGGGAGTATAAATGATAACCTTGACAGTTGTCATTTTCATTCACTTTTTCAGACACTTTTTCAGACCTAGAAAAACGCTCTTAACCCCTAAACCCCTTTTTCCGCCAACATTCAAATTTTCCATTCCACACAACAATCCACACTTAAATCACCCCTCTTTTCAAACAACATTATAAAAATGACTAATAGATTCGTAAAAGATCACAATGTTTGTGCCTTTCTTAACCCAGAAGATCCGTTAACAGAAGGATGCAGAGATATAATCAACTATTTGAGAAGATCAAAAATATCTCATGCGTTATCCACGGAAGCAATCATCTATCGATCACATATGATAGAGTTTTAAAACACAGCAAGGATTGAGGAGGATAATGATGAAAATGTGATTTACTCAACAATAAGAAATGAAGAGTTAAGGGTAAATGAAAAACCTATTAGGAGGGTGTTACAGCAGGGAGAACAAGAAGAGGGTCACCCAGATATGTTTGATCATGACTACATTCAAAGAATCTTTCATTTGATAGGATATGATGGAAATTACATAAATGGTGAAATCAAGAAAGGAAGATTGTGCGAACCTTACAGATTTTTGTGTGGCACTTACTTGAAGTGTATGACAAACAGAAAATCTAGGTTGGATAGGTTTTCAAGTCACATTTCATCAGGGATCATCGGTGTGCTTGAAGGGAGAAGATACAACTATGCTAAATACATCCTTGGATGCTTTTGTGACCATATAAGGGTACAAAAAGAAGACAAGATGTACATGTTCCCCAGATTTCTTTAGCTGATCATTAATGATGCACTGCCCAACATTGAAAAGAAGGTGGAGTCTTTGTTCAAGCTCACCTTGGGAGGTCTGTGCTAAACAAGATAAGTGGGCAATACCAAGGAGGAGATATGGAGATGTTTGCTCATGTAATTGATGAGAATGTAGACATTCCCCAAGAACTTCTATACCTTGATCAACAACAACAAGCACCACCAGCTAAGTCACCTGAAGTATCACAACAAGAACCTCATCCCAATCACTAATTACCCAATCAATCCAGCTCCTCTCAACTTGTTGATGATGAATATTTGAGAAGAATTGGATATGCAGACAAGAGTTCAACATCAAAAAAAATCATTGAATGAAATAAATATTCATATCCCATTACTGAATGGGGATATTTTGAAAGAACAAAAGAATTGGTGATTCAAAGAAATCATCCAAACAAGAAAGCATCCAGTATAAGACTATTTGATCCAGTGGAAATAAAGCTTCTTCATCGAAGCTACACATCTTACTTACATGATAAGCATTTCCCTAAATTGAATGATAAAGTTGCTCAAGGTAACATATGTTTATATGTGCACATCATTCAAGTAATAGACAAGCATCATGCCAAAGCATACAAATGATGAAAATTTGAAGCTGGTCAACTCATGGGATCGAAAATTCCTTCTATCACTGATCTGCGGATCTCTGAGCAAGATGAGTTGGAAGTAATGTCTAACAACAGTGTAGTTGCTACATTAACTACTGAAGAAGACATTCTTGGGCTTAATTACAAGACTTTGAAGAAAATGAGCAAAATGAAAATCAAGTATCAGTATCAAGATCAGAAGGATGTTGTTGCATACTTCAACACAAGGATTTTGGAAAGAGTTCAGGAGCTGAAAGCATTGAACATCTGATTACAAGACTCTAAACCTAAGGGGGAGTATTGTTAGGTCTAGATCAATTGTATAGGTTTAGAATATTATTCATGTCTTGTAATGAACTCTTGTAAATCTTTTTCCTTTGTATGCAAGTTATATGTATGTTAACCCAAATATTATTTGTGTTGATTTTATGTGTAACTGCAGAAAAAACATCAATCCTGGTCAATTTGGAAAATTGACCAAGTATCAAAACTCCTACGGATGAACAAGTTTGTTCTTCCGTATATGTTTTGCTGAGCATAAAAGAACAAGCAAGGAATGTGCATCCGTGGATCTCCTGCAAAGCATTGTAACATCTTCTGAAGAACAAGTCATCTTCGATCAAGTTATTGCTGCTCCTGAGGAAGCTTGCTTCTACAGATGAAGTGCAAGATGATCAAAGGGCTAACTCCTACGAAAGAACAAAATACTTGCATGAACTCTAATCATCAAGTACATCAAAACAAGTCAACAAGTCAACATCTACGGAAGACTACACTTTTGTCAAAATCGAATATTTCTTGTCACATCATGAATTTTTATTTTACCCATGTAAAAAGTGAATCCCTTTGCCTATAAATAGAAGGCATGGGTGCACACTTTTAGGGCACCGGTAACAATACCAATAACCAATATCATCAATATCAATCAAATCAACAAGAGAGAAAAATAGCAAGAACACCAAAAACACCAAGAACACCTAGCAATTACCATATCATCAAAAATCACAATCAATTATAACCGTTTCTGTATTAATGGAAATCAATTGAAGCATTGTTTGCTTATCATATTACTTCAACCTGTTTTTTTCATTTCTCTCATCTGTTCATCGTTGATTTACGTTATAATTGCAATTTCTTAAACAATTAATTAAAAAACAAGTTATGATAATTTCGCGATCATTATTTATTCAATCAAACTGATAATTCCTATTCCGATCCTTGGATTCACAGTTTCTCCTAACCAAGCACTGATGGCTAACCATGAAGAAGCCAAGGTATTAGAAAATCTTTGTACTCCTAAATGCATTGCTAAAGTAAATATGTACAGTTCCTATAACCTCGAAGTGAGATCTGATCTTGAGTCCTTAAACATTTTAAAAGCTGATTTCAAAAGTGCTGAAAATGATTATAAACTTGCAATAGAAGATTTAGGGAAAACAATATCAACTCTTAAGCATAAAAACACAAATTACAGTACTCAAATCAAAGATCTCATTACCAAGTTAACTGAATGTCAGGCTGAGCTTGTGAACAGTAAAGCCAAGGCGGAAAAGTGTGTTCTTGAAAAAGAAACTTCAAGAACATCATATCTTCATCCTTGCATGCAAAGATTTTTTATCAGAACAAGAAGGGATTTGGTTCAAGTGAGATAGCTCCTCTACACATGATTACTTGTAAGACCTCCAAGGTGTGAAAATTGTCAAGATGAGTTGCCCCTCATAGACCCCATCCAAGAAGAGGATGAAGATGAAGAGGAGATAGTGAACGATGGATCTGAAATGAGTGAAGAAGATCATACTAAGAATGGTCACTATTCTCCTTGAGAGAAGAAAGAACAAAGGATGACTAAGTCTGCTAGGAAGAACTTGATAAGGGCAGCCAAAAGAAAATCAAAGAATGCCCAAGTGATCAAGACCACCTTCAACTCCATGCAAAAGTAAGTTTTATCTCTGCTGGATTTGAAGTGGTGAAGACTGAAGACTCAACCATGGACTCTAGTACCAAGAGTCCTAGTTCATATCCAAATGATCCTGGTCCAGTGAAGAAGGCTGATCAAATATGCACCACTGCTGCACAGCCTGAACCATATAGTTCCAAGAGCAAGCCTCACCCTAAAAAGCCTGTTGCATCAGTTGTGAAGATGAAGAAGGAAATGGAAAGAGATCAAGCTCAGCCTCCTACATAGAAAAAGAGTCTTAGAAGTATGCAAGCATAATGTATCATGTGTGGTAGTATTTCTCACAATGCTGCAGTGGATGCAAAAACTTCTGAAAGTTTAGTCTCCAAAACTTCCAAAGTCATCAAAACTTCTGAAGTGTTGAAGGCCAAGTCTAGTCTTCCAAAGATGGTGTGGAAGATAAAGGAAGGCCATATGACTGAAAGTTCTTCATCAATAACAACAAATGATCCTCAGAGCTTGAATATAGGATCAATTACAATTGAATTATCTTCAGTTCACTTTGACAGCCCAAGACCAACAAGGCTTGGGTTTCCAAATGTAACTAACCATCTCTTTTTGTGTAGGAACAGTTGAAGACCAAAGAAATGTTTGGATCATTAATAGTGGATGTTCCAAGAACATGACAATCAATAGCTCTTGCTTCAGAACTTTGAAAGAATTGATGGACGGCCAGTTGATATTGGAGGAGAATCATGTGGTTACATCACTGGAAGGGGAAGAGTAAAAAATGGTAAGCTTAGCATTCAAAAGGTAAACTATGTTATGGAGCTTGGGTACAATCTCTTGAGTGTATCTTAATTTTGTGACTAGAGACATAACATGCTCTTTACTGAGCATGAGTGCATTGTTCTCAAGCCCGGGATGATCATTCCTCAAGAGCATATCCTACTCAAAGCCTCCACGAAAGGAACATGTAGAAGATGGATTTGCAGGAAACATCCCCATATGAAGAAGTTTCTTGGTTTGTATCTAAAGCAAATAGTGACAAGTCTTTTTTCATGCATAAAAGAATGTGCCATGCAAACATTAAAAACATGAAAAATTTAGTTAAGAATGAATTGATAACTGGAATACCACAGAAAGAGTTTACATGTGATGACCATTGTGTTGCATGTCTGGAGGGGAAGCAAAATAAATTGTCTCACAAGCTAAATGAGTGGAACTCCATCACTACTCTGCTAAATTTATTATATATGGATCTCTTTGGCCCCACCGGTGTAATGAGTCTAGGAAGGTCCTCATATTGTTTGGTGATCACAAATGACTTCACAAGATGCACTTGGGTCTTCTTCCTTAGAACTAAGGATGAGACCTTAGAGATCTTAAAGAAGTTCATTCTGAAAATTGAGAATCAATGTGATCACAAGGTCAAAATAATATGATGTGATCAAGTAAATGAATTCAACAACCAAATCCTTGATGCATTTTATGACAAGAAAGCTATACAAGATAATACAGTGCTCCTAAGACTCCTCAACAAAATGGTGTTGCTGAGAGGAGAAACAGGACACTTATTGAAGCTATAAGAACCATGTTATCTGACTCTAAACTACCCATCATCTTCTTGGCATAGGCAGTCAACAGTGCCTGCTATGTGTAGAAAAGAGTTTAGGTAGTTAAGACTCATGGTAAGACTCCTTATGAGTTGTGGCATAAAAGGAGAAGTTTTATTGGTTTCCTCAGATCATTTGGATGTCCTTGCACCATCTTGAATACCAAAGATCAGATAGCCAAATTTGTTGAGAAATTAGATGATGGACACTTTATTGGATACTCTTCCCAAGCTAAGGGTTATAGAGTATACAATCTCAGAAATAGAGTAGTTGAGGAGTCAGCCTATGTGTACTTCAATTAGCAAACACCCAGTGTGAAAGGTTCTGGTCTTGATTGGTTGTTTGATCTTGATTTAACTACCAACTGTTTTAACAAATATTGTGAAGATATTTTAGGATCTACAAGTAGCTGATCAACAGGAGATTCCACTTAAAGATTTGAGATGAGAAGACCAAGTCAGAGAACTACTTCAGCCCTAGTGGTAACAAACCATGCAGTTGGAAATCCTGTTAGTACAATAATGATAAACTCTTCAGCTGATACATGTGAAGTGCCTACAAATTGTAGCACAGAGGCACATAACTCAAATGTAGGAGTTTCTAATGTAGGATAATATGGAGGTGGTGATAGTGATCAATAATTTCTTAATGCTGATAACCACTCCAGAGAAGACAACATCAACGATGTTACACACTCATTTGATCAAGTTACTCTTAATAAGTGTGCTGATTTAGTGGGTGATACTCAATCACAAGATCTAAATTTCACCAATTTAGATCATTCCAACCAACTTACTGTGATTCCTCAATTGAGAATCCACAAGTCACATCCCACCACAAACATCATTGGAGATGTTGAGACAGGGGTGAGAACAAGATGTCAAACCCATAATAAAAATGTTTGTCTTCACTCATGCTTCTCACCCCAGATTGAGCCTAAGAAGATTGATAAGGCTCTGAAGGATAGGAGTTGGGTTAAAGTGATTGGTTCAAAAGGATCAATTTTGTGATTATATGATAATACAATGATCAAATCAAACACAAAGTAATCAACACATGCAAATACATCATAAAATTCATAGATTTCATTGATACCAAATGCACAAGATACAAAGTGTAAGGATTCAGTTCATTCAACTGATTCTCTAACTGTTTCTTAGACATCTCTTCTATTCTCTATTTTGTTATCTTTTCTATCTACACTACATAAAGTATCCTATTTATACTATCAACAAAACAAAGGAAAATTTATTTACAAATAAGTCCCTATACTATAACAAAAAACACATTAAGACAAAATGTTAATCTTTTAAGAGCTTCAACAATACTCCCCTAAGATTTACATTGTCTTCAATCCACATTGAACTCTTTTGTCTCATCTTTGATCTTGAACAAGGGCTTCTATTTGTAGAGTTCCAAATCTCTCAAAGCCTTCTTGAATGCAGATTTAAACTTCTTTCAAAGATTCTATGATCTGCTCAGCATTTATGATCTCAGAAAGGACTTTAGCATTTTTGTTGATCTTCCACCTTCATCTAGCACATGAATAGGTGAATCAGCAACAACTTTGATAAATTCGAGTGAAGACTCCTCGGCAATCAAATTCTCTTGTACCTATATATCAAAAAGATTAACAAGTAATAATCAAATGTTTAATTAATGAGTGTATCAGGTGTTCGAGTGAGTGAATCACAGTGTTTGAGTTTGTGAATGACTAAATGAATGAAAGAATCACAAATGTTTTTCAGGCGCATGAGCACTGTTTGTGCGCATAAGGTTTAGATGCATGAGCACTGTTCAGGCGCTTGGGCACTATTCAGGCGCTTGGGCACTGTACAGGCGCATGAGACTAGATGAAACGCCCAACACTTGGTAATTTTCACCTCAAATGTCTAAACCTTGGAAGCCTGGTACTGTTTAGGCACATGAGCATTAGATGATATACCCAACACTTAACCAAAATTTTAGACAAGTGACAACTATTTAGGCGTATGAGATTGTCTGAAACGCTCAACACTTGTACAAATTTCTGATAAATCACCATACTCCTAATCTGGACTTGTGAGTACTGTTTAGGCATATGGGATCCTTCCATTAGTCTTGACACTTGAACATTTCTCATCATTCATCTGAACACTATACAAACTCATTAGCACTATTCACACTCAATTTTCAACACTTAGTCTAAATTGTTTGACTATCACTCAAATTTTCATTAATGACCCTCAATTTTATTATTTTTTTACATTTCAATTTTTTTTATTTTTTACCATTTTATTTTTAATTTAAATTTTTAAAACAATTTCCCATTATTTTAGTCTCTAAATTTTTAAATAGACTTTATTTGTTGCAAGAAGCTTTTCCACTTTTGAATTCTTTTTAGGTTTATTTTTACATCATATCAAACACACACATACTTGTAATTTCAGCTTTATCCTTATTATCCAAAACACTCTTTATTTTGATTTTTCACATTTTTGAAAATCAATTATTTTCTCTTTTTCATTTTACTCCCCCTAAACTTTTAAGTTTTATAAACTTAGAAGTTTCTTTTTCATTGCAAGAAGAGCAACTAATCATTATTAACATGCCTGCACACAGAAAATCATGCAAAATCAAAACTAAAGCAGAATAAAAAATCTACTATATACAAATGAATCACATGCCTGCAGTGAGATCATATCAGTTTAGATCAGCACATGAAAATAAAAAAATAATGGATAGTCGTAGACAGTGATTAAATCCTGATCAAGTGTGTTCCAGGTCAGCATTTCTGTAGTAAAGGAGACACGAGATCTAAGGACAGAAAATGAGTGATCTTGGCTAGATACTCAACACACTTACTTTTTCAATTCTTGGATTGATTAAGGTACGATTAGATATGACATTATGTTAGTCACACTTAGACTTAGAGAGTTCAACTCTCATAAAGATCATCAAGAAATCACCTTTCTCAACTTGTTAACCTGACATATATTTATAACCAAATCTCATGTTGAGATTGTGCACATTGGCATCTTTTTACATCAAGTGAGAATATCCAAGTCTGTAATTACTTACAATAAAGGATATCTCATCACTTCAGGTCTATGATGACTCATAACAAAGAAGTGATTAGATGCTTTAAATTAATTAGAGCACAATGGTTATTCATATCGCCACCAGGTGTGAGATTATGGCTTAACAAGCAATCAATTTGAGAAGTCAACACCACTAATTAGTACTAAAATGGTCAAACATGAATGCATGATTGATTTAGTTTAATCATAAGAATTTACTTTTTCAGTATAATTGCATGAGCTTACCTGCACATCATATCTGATCACGTCAGACTTTAGTAACGAGTGAAGTATGCAACTGATCAAAACTAATGCATCTATCATTTCTCATAAATTGCAAAGATAGATTCAGTCCTAAACAATTAACTAACAAGAAAAACTCTATTTTTTGTTTTTTGGTTTTATATTTTTCTCTTTTGATTTTGCAATTTTCTAATTTTTATTTGCTCTTCCTTTTTCTAATAAACATGCACACATAATAGGTCAGCCAACTGTTTTTGCAGTTGTGATTTGAATCAAAATGATTAAACCTTTTTCAGAGTTATCTCTGAGAAAATGATATCGAATCTTGATATGTTTTGTTTTTGAGTGTTGGACAGGATTAGCTGTAATAAAATAGCAGGACTGTTATCAATGTAAATAGGAGTTTTAAGAAAATTAAACCCGTAATCCAGTAGTTGGTTTTGTAACCAAAGGATTTGAGAACATCATGCTAAAGCAGCTATGTATTCAGCTTCTGCGGTTGAAACAGAGACATTTGTTTGTTTCCTACATTGCCATGAGACTAATCTGGGACCTAAAAACTGACAACCACCCGTAGTAGATTTACGATCTTGGCAACCTCCCCCATAATCACTATCTGTATATCCATGTAACTCGAAGTTTCCTTCATAAGGATACCATAACCCTAAAGCCGGTTTTCTATTGAGATACCTAAATTTTCGTTTAACAGCGATTAGATAAGATTCCTTCGGGTCAGAATTGTACCTGGCACAGACACAAACAACATAAATTATATCAGGTCTAGATACAGTAAGATACATCAATGAACCAATCATGGATCTGTATAAAGTTTGGTCGACAGATTTTCCTTTCAGATCAGGTTCAATCTTTAAATTTACGTCAGCTGGAGTTCTTATGGATTGACAATCTTGCAGTTTAAATTTTTTAAAGAGTTTGTTAACGAATTTCTCTTGATTGATAAAAATTCCATCTGTATACTGCTGTGACATCCGGTAATTTTCCGTTACCAAACTCCGTTTGTTCCGTTAACTCTTGCATACACGTGTCGGGAGCACACACTAGTTGTCGTTGAACGTTGGTGACATAATAATAATTAATAATGTTAAACAATAATTTCTATGTTGATTATTAGTTGTGATTATGTGATTTAAATGTTTATTGTGAATTTTATCGCGTAACGTGAAAACGTGTGTATTTAATTCGTGGATTGTGTGACTAGTAAAGATAAAGCATATAATTGTTATTACTAGTTCATGTGTTTATTATTTTGGTTAAAAACATCTTAAAAGGGTGTTAAAATCCTAATTTTATAAAAATACAAATTATAAGGGTTAAAAAGGGTAATTATGAGTAATTAAAAAAAAAACCCCAACCCTAGCCCCCCACACCATTCTCGGCCGCGATCATCACCTCCACACACACACACCTGTGAATTCAACCTAGAGCAAGCAATTGTGCTTCGGTTTTGGTCGATTCCAAGAACTACAACACGTTAGAGGCTTCAATTCTCATCCATTACATGATTAAAGGTTAGTTTCTTTGTGGTTTTCATGGATTTTTAGTCTTGGCCGAACCCTAGTTCGAAACCTGCAATTGAAGGTCGATTCTTGTTTGTTTGGTGATGTTAATATGTTAGTTGGATTGTATATATGCTAGTTAACGTTGATTATGCAATAAAGTTTGGATTTTGGTTGTTTGTTCACATGATCATCTTTGGCCGAGAGGTTGAGGCGATTTTGGATCAAATTGGATGTTGAATGTTGGTTGTTTGATGTTGTAATGATGCTAGTTAGGTTGTATGCATATTGGTTAACGTCGATTTTGCAAGAAAGCTTCGATTTTGATTTATGGTTCATAGGTTACTAAGAATAGTAACTTTATTTTGCTTGAATTGATGATTTGATGATGTATGAATGTTATGGATGTGTTTGTGATGATGATTAGATGCTAAGTTGATGTTATGAACAATTGAAAATCAAGAAGATGTGTTATAGTTCATACATTGCTAAAAATAGTAACTTTTGGTGTTGAATGTTGATGAATCATGATGATTTGGTGTTCTGATCATGCTAGATGTTGTCATGGACTTGAATTGGTATATAATTGATGAATTCGCGAATGTAGTGTGAGTTTGATGAATTTGGGATGAACTTTCCCAAAAGGGAAACTTTAATTGTGCAAATCCTTGAATTGGATGATTTGAGCATGTTTGGGATATTAGGATCATGCTAGTGTGTTCATGGATGGTTTCTAAGGTGATGAAATGTGTTGTTTATATTGTATGAATGTTGATATGGGTTGTTACCTGTTTTGGCCTGTTAGTGGAAAAATCATGGTATGAGTTATATAGGTAAGCTAGGACTTTTGTGGATTGATGATTGATTAAGAATGAACATTTTAGATGTTATGAGCATGATAATAGTTGAGATTCGCATGACTTGTGTGATATCTAGTTGCATGATGATCTAGGTAGTATATGTGGTTAATGAAGTGCTATATGTAATCAAGTTGTATGTGAACATGTATGACATGTTGTTGTGTTAGTATTAACTAGTTATCACCTATAATGTCACCAACGGGTCAAACGGGTCAACTGGGTCAAATGTGTCTTGTCTTTCTAAAACCTTTAGTTCCTTGGTTTGTAGAGCACTTAGGGTTTCATGTTGATTTTGTGTACACGTGCTTATGTACTCTTGTATTCTAGGTGACCTTTGAAGGTTGTCTTTCCTTCTTTCTTTCAAGTTAAGCTCTAAGTTAATTCTTGCGCGTATCAGGTGAGTTCTTGCCCCACTCATTTTACATAATCTCTTTTGGGGGAGATAGCATACTGTTGATCTCAAACGCTTTTATATATGAGTGTGTATAATATTGATATAGTGCTGTTTACCATGGAAAGTCCTCACACTTTCGGATTGTTAATATTGACTAGCGGGGAAATTTTGGGTAGTACTACTGGGTCTGACGAGCCCCACCTGTGCGACTCGAGGTCAAACGGGTGCAATTTTGTCCTATCACATATTTGTCACGACCTGGTAAGTCGTGACGGGAGGCAACAAACGTAACACAGTCAGCTTCGATCGCGAAATCACTATGATTAATATTTTTATGTTAATAGACTAGCTATCTATTGCAATACACTACTTATGCTCTGGAAACTGTTGATTGGTTTATATTTTAACGCAAACTCTTGAACTCACCAACCATGTGTTGACTTGTTTAGTATGCTATTCTAAGGTTAAGGTTGCCAGTTGCCTAGGAGCACGCACACCAGCATCGTTGAGTTGTCTACATTTGTTTGTTTACAAATTTGGGATATTTTTTTCATATTAAACATTTGTGTTTAGGGCGCGTATGTTTTGCGCATTCTCTTTACATACTACTTGTTTTGGGTTTTCTGTTTTAAAAATGCTTCCGCAGTATTTTAAACGTTAACTCTGGTTTTGTTTATTAATCATATAGAGTCGTTCTTGGTAACTAATGACTGAGATCCTGGTATGTCACGCGCCTCGCGGTAAAACCCCGCTCGCGGATTTTAAGGGTGTGACAACTGCTTCACTTGAAGACCAAGGAAAAAATTAATTTCCCCCATAGAACTCATTTAGAAATAAGACTTCATTATTTCTTCAAATTCATTGCACAATTTTGGAATTGTAGAACCGAATATAATATCATCAACATACACTTGAACACATAAGAGATCATCAGCATCGTTCTGTATAAACAAAGTAGGATCGATTTTCCCTCGCGTGTATCCATGTTGGATTAAGTGTTGTGATAATGTTTCATACCAGATTCTAGGAGCTTGATGTAGACCAGACAAAGCTTTACTAAGCTTTTACACACGATGAGGAAATTCTAAGTCTTCAAAACCCGGAGGTTGCTTGACATACACATCATCAGTGTTTGGTCAATACAAGAAAGCACCTTTAACGTCCATTTGGTACACAATGAATTTCATGAATGATGCATAAGCCAAGAAGACAAGAATTGATTCAAATCTTGCAACTGGAGCAAATAATTCATCATAATCTATTCCTTATTCTTGGGTGTAACCTTGTGCAACGAGTCTCACTTTGTTGCGAACAACAATTCCCCGATCGTCTGTTTTGTTTCTAAACAACCATTTTCTGCCTATGGCATTTCTCCTTCAGGTAAATCCACAAGCTTCCACACTTCCTGTTTGTGGAATTGCAATAATTCTTCTTGCATTGCCTCAATCCAACCATTGTCCTTTAACGCTTCGGTGACATTTTTAGAAACAATTTGAGATAGAAAACACGAGTATAAGCAAAGGTTTGCTTGTTTTGATTGACTTCTCGTCGTTCTCTCATTCAATGGACCGATAATCTGAGATGTTGGATGGTTCTTGTGAACACGAGATGTTGGAATGTCATTCACTTGAACATGAGCATCTAGATTAGATTGGTTCAAGTTGGAAAGATGATGCAATAAATTCGAAGAATATGGATTGAAATTTGGAACTTGAGTCGGTGAGTTGATAAAATAATCAAGATTATCAGTACCAACTACATCACCAGAAATCGATGACATTCCGGACTCATGTTGTATAATTTCAGGACCATCATTAGGAAAAGGTTGTGAAACATTTGAATTTTCTAAAACGGGATGCTCTTGAGCTTGTTGAGGCCAAAATATAGGATCTCTAACAAATGAGAAAAATGGATAATCTGGGCTGAGTCATCCATATCATCAAAATCAAAATCTTCACTGAAAGAACCGAGATCTCCTGCTTGATTTTTCTTCTCACCTGTAAATTCAAACAAGTTAGAATGAAAGGAGTTTGACAATGAATTTAAATCAAATAAGCTGGACCATTTGCAACTGATGGAAAAGAATTTTCAAGAAATTTAACGTTGAATGTTTCAAGGATAACATTTGTCCTAGAGTTATAAACTCTATAGGCTTTTGAAACAGATGAATATCCTATGAAAAATCATTCATCAGATTTTGAATCAAAATTTCCTAGCTGATCACTTGAATTTAAAATCAAAACTGGACAACCAAAAGATTTAAGAAAATCTATATTAGGTTTCTGCCAAACATCAACTCATAAGGAGTTTTCTGTTTATCTTTCACAATCAATGAACGATTTTGCACAAAACACGCTGTGGATATAGCTTCATCCCAGAAAGTGATTGGAATTTTGGCATCTGCTAACATAGACAGCGCTGCTTCAATCAAAGTTTTGTTTTTCCTTTCAGCAACTCCATTTTGTTTTGGAGTTCTAGGAGCACTGAACTGACGAGCAATACCTTTTTTGCACAAAACATGTCAATATTAACCTTTTTTTAATTTCGTTCTGTTATCACTTCTAATTATTTTGACCTTTTGTTCTAATTGATTTTCTACTTTAATGATGAATTCTTTTAATAATTCAGCCGTTTTAGATTTAGCATGCTAAAAGAAAACCCAAAAAAATCTTGTAAAGTCATCAATGATAACTAAACAATAAGATTTCTTTCCAATACTCCGAGCATTTGTTGGTCCCAATAGGTCCATATGCAACATCTGGAGAGGTTTGGAATTTGAGTGTATATGCTTGGGCTTATAAGACGCTCTGTGTTGCTTTTCTTTTAAACATGCTGAGCAGAGATCAGTTGTGGCAAACTTCTTTGTTAGAAGACCTACAACATGATTTCCTGCTACAAGCTTGTTCAAGTTTTTGAAATTGGAATGCCCGAGACGTCTATGCCAAAGCTGACTTTCTTCATTTGATGCTTGAGCAATTAGGCATGTTGTTTCTGTGGAAGGATCAACTTGAGACATATCTAACTTGTATATATCTCGATCTCGAACAGCTTTAACAACTACCCATTCTTTGCTAATCTGAAAACCTGGCTTCAAATTATAACAAAATGAATCATCAAATAAAATAGAATAAGATTTGTCACAAATTTGGGAAAAGCTTAAAAGATTAAAGTTCAACTATGAGGAATAGTTGACTTTATCAAAGCTGCTAATCCCATTGGATACAGTTCCTTCGCCTGTTATTTTTCCTCCTGCATCACCTCCAAAATCAACATCTGTACCATCTTTTAACTTAAATTCTTGAAGCAAGGCATGGTTGCCTGTCATATGCCGGCTACACCCAATATCAACATACCACGTGTTAATAGATCTTCTCGGGCGTACCTGCATTTCAGAAAGAATTAAGTTGAGTTATCAACCCAAGCCGAGATGGTCTTGGGCTTGCCAAATTTATAAACAATGGTAAACTGTTTAAAGTGAAGCTTTTCAAATCAGGCTTATTTTTGACAAATTTATCAATTTCGTTTCTTACAAATTTTTGATTATCTTTGATTTGTTTTGTCCTTAAAGCATTGTAACACTTTTCAAGATCATCATCAAGATATTTCAAACCATCAGACAAAAAGTTTTGTTTACCAAGCTTCCACCATTCATTCTCACAGATCGTGAAATGAATTTTCCTTGATTACTGCCTTGCTTTTGCAGCGTAAGAATCATCATAAACAGAATCATTTCTTCTAAAAGATCTCAAGCCTAAGGAAGGTTGTTTTGTTAATCTTTATAAACTAACACTTTGATTTCTTTGAAATTATGGATTGACATACCATTTCTTAAGTGAGAATTTACATATCCATTCCTTGGCGGGTTCTTTCTGAAGTAGCAATTCTTAGTTTTGTGAGTTCTTTCATCACAATAGGTACAATTTTGTTGAAATTACAATCAGCTGTTGAATGATTTTTCATATCACATATATGACAGTACCTGTTAAAGAAACATTCTTCAGTCTTATGATTGTACATATCACAGATTTCACAGTACCTTTGAATTTTAAACAATTTTTGATTAACTTTAGATGTGGATGCCACATTTGATCCTTGTTTGGATTTAGGAGTTAAAAAGTTAATCTGTTGTTTTTGATTTGTGAATTTGTTCTTTTGAAATTTGAGTTTAGAGTTTTTAACATTAACATCATTCCTCGACTCCTTAGATACAAATCGTTTATTGACAGCGGAAGACATATAATCTAAACCTGTTTTCAGATCAGAGTAGGATTTGTTCTTTGGATTAGATTTGATTTCTAGAATTTTCTTCATGTCAAAAATACCTGTTTATACAAATTTCACAGGTTTAAGCTGATTTGATTGATTTGTTCTTTTGATTTGACTGTTTTGAATTACATTCTGTGTTGATTTAGCTTTAGTATTTTTTTCCTTCGTCTTTGGTTTCTAGATCTCGATGATCTATGTTTGCTTTTAGATTGAACATCTTCAATTGAAGATTCTTTTTCAGTTTCTTTTTCTTTCTGTACTTTCTGCCATTTAATAAACTCTGGATTATTTAATCCATAAGAAATTGAATTTTTTGATGTTTCTTCATATTGTTTTGCTTTCTCTTTATTTTTAGAGTTTTGATTGTCATTCTTTTCACACACTTCTTCGACAATTGACTCTTTTGGAAGAAACAGTTTCTTAGTTTTTGGTCGTGGTTCATATGATTTAACTTTCACTGGATGACCATTTTTAATCTTTTCAGAATCATGTTCCTCAAATATCTCAACATTCATTTTCTCTTCATCACTCTCAGAATTCATTTTCTTGTTTTGGAATGCTCTTAGCTTAGCTTTGTTTTCAGGTGAGTGATCATGCGTGTTGAAGTTTCTGGTAACTTGTTTGTGATGGATTCAGGCACTGGTTCATGTGTAAAACCTAAACCTGCTTTTTGTTTCTCTTTTCTCTCACTTACCAGTTGTTCTACAATTGTTTTTGAGCTTTTAACTTTTGCAAGATCAACCTGTGTTGTAGCATGTGCTATTTTCTCTTATTCTAAATTTTTTGTCATTTCTACAAGTTGTTTTGTAACAATTTCCAGTTCTTTCAAAGTTTTATTCCATGATGTTTGTAGAGAGAGGATCTTTTCATCAGATATTTTGTGATCGTTTTTAAGTTTGTTACGCATTACTTCCTCTTGTTTAAGCTTGTCACATATTCTATATGAATAAGTTCTATAGTAATCTACTTGTTCAAAGCAAGCTTTAGTGCATATTTTTTCTCTTGCTCTAACTAGAATTTCAGGATATTTTGAGAAAGAAGTCTTAGAGTCAGAATATGAATTTTCAACCTTTGGTTTATCTGACTGTGCCATTAGTGCAACTTCTTTTGAATCCTCTTTAGGATTAGATTTATCACTCTAGTCATACTCTTCTTCCTCATTTTCAGAGTCATCTTCAGCCTTAGGATCACTGTCTTTTGACCAGTCTTCAGTTTGAATTTCTGCAATAAGAGATAAACTAGAGGTTAGATCAGTTGTAAATTGTTAAGCATAAGCACTCCAGTCGTACCCATCTTTAATGCTAACAACTAGAGCTTTCTTTGGCTCTTCAGATGCTTTTGATTCATCCTTAAGTTCTAGCATAGGAAGACTCTGATAAGGCTTTTGAAATATCTTCTAAGACTGCTGATGATATGTTTGACTGCTAGAACCTGCTTGACCATTTCCTCCTTGGTTTTTGGGAGCTTTACATTCCCTCGAGAAATGACCATAGCTGTTACAATTGAAACACCTTCACTTTGAATTGTCAAAGCCAATAGTTTTGTTAGCACTTGGCTTGTAGTTCCTGTTGACATAGGAGTGTTTCTGAGTTCTATATTCAATCATCACCATTTGCTAGTTTAAGTCCATCTGTTCTAAATCATCTGGATCCATCTCAAACAAATCCTGCAAAACAAGATCAAATTATCTTGAATGACTACCTTGATAAGCTTGAAAACTTGCCATAAAAGCAGTAAAAGCAGATTTAGACTTATTATCCTGTAAGAGGATGTTAATAACATCTTTAACTTTGCTAGTTTTAGTAGAGTTTGAAGATGGAGTCTTAGTTTGAGATTTAGGAGTTTGAGTTTTAGGAGGAGACTGAGGTTGAGGTTGAGTTGCATAAACAGGAGCACTTGTGTAAGAAGAATCTGTAAAGAAACCAACTCCGACAAACAAACCACCCTCTTTTTCTAGAGACTTATCT
This sequence comes from Flaveria sonorensis, assembly GCA_025506505.1. Lineage (NCBI taxonomy): Eukaryota > Viridiplantae > Streptophyta > Magnoliopsida > Asterales > Asteraceae > Flaveria > Flaveria sonorensis. The sequence continues at coordinate 15,386,216 of CM046440.1, read as the reverse complement.
TCTTTGGCCAGAAAAACATTCTCCACTGTATTAGCTGTAGATGCAACATACTTATACCGAGACATTGATGCTGCTCTATCATTGTTTCTTGAGCTTTCATCAATCTCAACTGATTCTATCTTGGCAATCAAAAGATCAAGATCCATAGGGAACTTTTCAGTATGCTTTAACAATGTTACTGTTTGTTTCCATGAAGATGGAAGAGCATTGAGAAGTTTGAAATTTAGATCTTTGAGATCATTTTTGATACCAGCAGTTGACATCTCAGTAGTTAGTTGCATAAATCTATTCTTCATTTGGTTTATTGTTTCCCCAGAAATATGCTCAAACAACTCTAACTACCTCTTAAGTTTCTGCTTTTTGAGATCTTATATCTCTTTACCTCCTTCACATATGATTTTCAAAGCTTTGTACATAGTGTACCCAGTTTGATAACCATCACTTCCGATTGTAATCCTTTACACATCAATGAATAAGCTTTGATATAATTCTTCACTTTCCTTAAGTCATCACCTAGCAGACCATCCTTAGGATAGGTTCTTGAGAGTCTTTTGTGTAAACAAATCCTCTATCAGGACCATCAGATGTAATCGGGATATGAGGTCCTTTCTCTATTGACTTCCACAAGTCAGTGTCAATAGAATTTAGATGATGCTTTAGTCTTAAAGACCAGTTCTTAAAATCAGCTATGTTCTTTAGCTTTGGAACCCTGTTCTCAGAATCTTCAGACTTAACCATTTTGTATTTTTGAATTTAAGAAAAAGACTTGTTTTTGTTGTTTTTAAGTTTTGAATTAAAAACTATTAAATGAAAATATTTTGGATTTTAGTTTCTGAAAAAATTTCTAAGTGTAAACTGATAAGTCTGAAAGCTGATGCGCCTGAATAGTTGACAAGCGCCTACACAATAGTGAAACACCTAAACAGTTCTGAAGCACTTGACTTTAACTTAGTAACGCCTAAGGGAATGCCTTAGTAGAATTCTCAAAACGCTCAACTTGTAATGCGCCTGAACAGTTGTAAATGCCCAAAGAGTTTTCAAGCACCTAGGGTATACAGTTCTAAAGCGCCTAAATAGTTTAAATGTGCCTAGAATTACTTGGTTTCTGCAAAGTCGCAAAGTCTCCAAACAGTTATAAACACCTCAACAGTGGTCAAACGCCTACTCTGAAAAACATCTAAATAGTACTAAAACACCAAAATAGTGGAGATGCGCCTAGATACTTGGACAATTTTCAGCAGTTTTCAACCATAATGCGCCTAATTCATCAGCTTCAACAAACTCAGATCTTATGAAAATCATCAAAACTTGATTAATTGATCTCAAAACTTCCAATTAGGTAGTAATTAGGTCGATTAACAATCCTTAATCCTCAATTTGATGCAACAACAGCAACAAATCAGTATACTGATTGAATTTCAGTCCGAATATGAAGAACAAAGTTCGAACACTAATTCGATCAATTTCTCAGAATTGAACGAATTGAACACAAAATTGTGATTCAAATCATGTTTCTATGGATGAAACACAACTGAAAACAACAATTAATTGATCAAATTGCAATTAATCACAGATTTCAAGTGATTCAAAGAGCTCAAAAAGTCAATAAGCTCTGATCACTAAACCGAAAGGCTCTGATACCAATTGATCGGTTCAAAATGATCGAATCTGTGATTATATTATAATACAATGATCAAATCAAACACAAAGTAATCAACACATGCAAATACATCATAAAATTCATAGATTTCATTGATAGCAAATGCACAGGATACAATGTGTAAGGATTCAGTTCGTTCAACTGATTCTCTAATTGTTTCTTAGACCTCTTTTCTATTCTCTATTTTGTTATCCTTTCTATCTACACTACATAAAGTATCCTATTTATACTATCAACAAAACAAAGGAACATATATTTACAAATAAGTCCCTATACTATAACAAAAAAACACATAAAGACAAAATGTTAATCTTCTAAGAGTTTCAACATAAACAATGCAAAAGGAGCTACTTCAATTCAAAAGGCAAAAGGTTTGGAACCTATGTATTCATCCTCAATGGAAGACCACAATAGCTGCCATGTGGGTTTTTAGGAATAAGAAATATGATACAAGACTTTTCATGATGAATAATGCAAGAATAGTGTTCAAGGATACAGATAAGAAGAGGGGATTGACTACATAAATGTTTTTGCTCCTATAGCAAGACTTGAAGCTATTAGGACATTCATTGCTTTTGCTGCATCCAAGGATTTCAAGGTCTACCAACTTGATGTCAAGTGTGCCTTTTTATGTGGGGTGATTAATGAGGAAGTGTATGTCAAGCAACCACCTGGCTTTAAAGACCCAGATCATCCTAATTATGTCTGCAAACTTGACAAAGCTCTCTATGGACTTGTAAGGCCCCGTTCCCGGAAAACTCACAGTTGGTCAACCACAGCATTATTTACATAAAATTTCGTACATTTAATTAAAACATCGCAGTGGATTAGATTACCAAAAACCATTCATTGAATTAATACTTAATGTTGCCAAATAATACATCAATGTATAATAGGAGTTAAAAAAGAAGCGTTTAGTTGCATTACAAAACAACATAATTATCATGCACGAATGGATGCCAGTCTTGCCCGCCAAGTAGCTTTTCCCCACGTGCCATCCTTAGCGACGAGTTACCTGCCAACTAAAAATGCATAAAAGTCAGTGTTGCTGAGTGAGTTCTAGCATTCTAAACATCAAAAACAACCTTACAACCATAAAACATAAACATTCAATCATACACACATACGGGTTCATACATAAACCATTAAAAACATTTTAACATGCATTTTGCAGCCCCAAAAAGTTTAAAAACACAAAACCTGGGATCTAAAACTCACCAATTGCAGCCTTCAAGTAAAACTCCACCGAACTTGAGGGCTCAAAGAGTTCAAACACCTAAAACACAACAAAAGACACACAACCGAGCATCGAGAACACATAAATATCGGTTCTATGGTCGAAAACCCAACAAAACCGAACCAAAAACACAAAGAAACACTTACCAACAGCAAAACACAGCTTCAACATCCTTGAAACCTAGAGAAAACACTGCTCTTCTTTCTTCTTCTTGTCTAGCCGAAAGCAAATGGTGTAAAAGGTAGATGCATGGGAGACCATACCTATTTAAACATAAAATAATAGTGTTTTGTACTTTTTACACTTTGGCCCCCTTCACTTGAGCTCCTTTTCCTTTCTTTCAAGATACTTTTCTTTTCCTTTCTTTTTATTTAAATTTTCGGGTGTTACAAGTTACCCCCCTTATAGAGGTTTCGTCCCTGAAATCTGTTATTCTTTGAACAGTTGTGGGTAATGGTGTATCATCTCTTCTTCAGTCTCCCACGTAGACTCAGATCCCTTCCTGTGCTTCCACTGTACTCGCACCAGTGGAACCACTTTATTTCGTAACCTCTTCTCTTTTCGGTCAATGATTGCCACTGGTTGCTCTACATAGTTGAGCCGTTCATCCACTTTAATGTCTTCCACTGGTACAATCATGTCTTCATCAGCTAGGCATTTTCTCAGATGAGATACATGGAATGCTGGATGAATTCCACTTAACTCATCAGGTAACTCCAATCGATAGGCCACCTCTCCTACTCGTGCAACAATTCGGAAAGGTCCTATGTACCTCGGACTGAGCTTACCCCTCTTTCTAAACCGGATGATCCCTTTCCAAGGCGAGACCTTCAACATGACTCTATCTCCTACTCATCAGGTAATTCCAATCGATAGGCCGCCTTCATGAAGGCTTTGATCTTCTCCAACTTCTTTATCGTAGCCTCGATCACCTCAATACTTCCTAACTCCTTCTACCCGATATCACCCCAACACATGGGCGTCTTACACCTTCTATCGTATAGCATCTCATATGGTAGCATGCCAATTCTAGCATGATAATTGTTGTTGTATGAGAATTCCTCTAACAGTAGGTGATCATCCCAACATCCTCCAAAGTCGATCACACATGCTCGGAGCATATCTTCGAGCATCTGAATCATCCTCTCAGACTGACCATCTGTCTGAGGATGATAAGCCGTGCTAATGTGTAGCCTCGTCCCCATCGCATCATGGAATCGCTTCCAAAATTTGATGTGAACCGGGTGTCACGGTCCGACACGATAGACACCGACACACCATGACGAGCTACAATCTCTTTAATGAATAGATCCACCAGCCTCTCGGATGAATATGTCTCATGGATCAGCAAGAAGTGGGCACTCTTTTTCAGACAATCAACTATTACCCATATCGCATCGTATCCTCTTGCTGTACGAGGTAACTTCATGATGAAGTCCATGGTAATGTGCTCCCATTTCCACTCAGGTATATCCAAAGGTTGGATCTTCCCATATGGCTGCTAATGCTCTACCTTCACTTACAAGCAAGTAAGGCACTTACTCAGATACTCCGCCACATTACGCTTCATACCCGGCCACCAGTAGTTTTTCTTCATATCCTGATACATCTTGGTAGCACCGAGATGAATGGAGTATCGAGTCTTATGAGCTTTCCGCCCCCGTACATCTCCATAACAAGGGATCCACGTCCGCCCGACGCGGGTTCTAATTCCGAGAGTATTTTCACCTAACTCCGTGACTAGGCCTCTCATCCTTTCAAAGTTAAGGCTATCTTCTTTCAATGCCTCATCTTGGAACTCTTTGATCTGTGTCATCACATCGGAGGTCATAATCAACTGGTAAGCTTTCACCCGGATTGGCTCTGGTCTCTCTTTTCGGCTAAGGGCATCTTCCACTACGTTGGCTTTGCCCGGATGATAATGGATCTCACAATCATAGTCTTTGATCAATTTCCAGCCACCTCCTTTGCTAATATTGTGGTCTTTTGCTTAAAAAAGTATTTTAAACTTTTATGGTCCGTGAAGATAGTGCACTTCGTCTTGTACAAGTAGTGCCTCCAAATCTTAAATGCGAAGACCACGACCGCTAGCTCCAAGTCATGAGTAGGGTAATTAGCCTCGTGGATTTTCAACTGTCAGGATGCGTAGGCTATTACTCTTCCCCTCCACATTAGCACAAACCCAATCCTGAATATGAAGCATCTGAATAGACCACTAAATCTTTGTTCCCTTCAGGCAACGTCAAGACAGGAGCTTGAGTCAATCTATCTTTAACTCCTCAAAAGCATTCCCTTGTTCCTAACCCCATACAAATTTCACGTCCTTGCTGCTCAACTTGGTCAACGGTGAGTCTATCTTGAAAAACTTTTGGATGAACCTCCTGTAGTAGCCTGCAAACCCAAGAAACTTCGGATCTCGGATGGCGTCTTTGGAGACTTCCATTGCATCACCGCCTCCACCTTTGCTGGGTCTACCATGATCCATTAGGAATTTACCACATGACCCAAAATTCAACTTCACGTAACCAAAAAGCACACATAGGGAACTTGGCATACAACTTCTTCTCTCTAAGTGTCTTTAATACTTCG